>LRSR01009451.1:0-29458 GCA_001579985.1 Hypsibius dujardini | reverse complement strand
CTTTGATGGTCGTTGTATAGTTATCCTGTGGATAATATTTCAGTTTGAGGGTTCCTGCCCTCATGTCGGGGTAGTAAGAACACGGGAGCGTAATCATGTCGGAATTGTATAGCTTCACTGAAACGTATAATTCCATAACAGCATAATTATAAAAGTTTAATTATAGTTATGATAATATAATATGATTATGTTATATATTATATATTATATATTATATATTATAACAATATAATTCTACTGAAACAGCAAACAATTGCCGTTCGATTCAAAACTATTACTATCAGTTTATCATACTTACATGAGTTGTAAACTTGTCCTAAGCTGAACGCCGGCACACTCACCAAAATGATTAACTGCAAAGTACTGCTCATTTTTTTCAACCAAAATTAAAAGGGGAATATTAAAACAATAGCGGGAAAAAAGTTCGTTCCGTTTTGCTATTTTTCCCATGCAGAGAGAGCAGAACGCCAGTTTTATCATAATCTTAACTGAACTGTAGCAAATAATAAATCTATTATCTGCGGCTGCGTGAGATAGACGCATTCGATTAAGCAAATTTCGTCAACCGATAATGGAATTCATTGATTCGAGGCCGACTTTGATTGGTAATATGTGGCCAATTGAAATATGAAGGTGTACGTGTGAAGTCATGATCTGGGATAAGAGAATTAACACATGAGCCATCGGACAATGAGACGTACGTTTTGATATGGATGATGACAAATGCAACCTATTTATTACTGGGCAGAATAAGGCTCACATGTCAAAAGGAAAATCACGGTTGGAGCTTACCGGAAGTGAAGATCATACGACGTTGCTTGCTGCATTTTATGGTACTTTTATCACGGCCGTTTGTTTTAGTAGTGACGGCAAACTACATTGTAAAAGAGGCGAAAGAAAAAGCGTTGTTGCCGATATATGGCCAGTTAAATGCGTCCGCACGTAAAAGCAACTTTGATTTCTTCGGAAATGCTGACTCAAAAGGAGCAGCCGCATCTTTAGCTTAAGCGGTTAAGGTGGTTTTTACATTAGTCAGCTCACTAATAAAACACCTTCCATAAAAAAAACTAGTTTGGCTAAATTAGTCAACTTACTAAAATCTCAGGCTGAATGGCCGCCTCATATTTTCACATGGATATTTAAAGACTCTTTTTTCACATATACTAAAAATAATTCCTATCTTTCCCACCTTTCTAGAGTGAGATTAAATTCCCTCAAACAGCTTTCATTTTTTTGAATTGCTAGCGTTCTATACAGGAAACTTTCTGTCGCGGCAAAACAATGGATTTCCTCAAAACATTTTTAATCTTTTTCGTAAGTCAATGATCTATTTATCACGACCAAATCAGATGATCATGGAGTTTAACATAATGAAATATCTGTAAATTTGAATCTGTTTATCACGACCAAATCATATCATCATTTTAAAATAATTAGATACTTTTAAAAATTTCATTGTTAAACTTTGTGATATTTTGACAGATTGTTTCGACGTACGTCGCCAATGGAGAACGGGTGTCTATCCTCAAGGGCCGTTCTCGTGCCATCAGTTGCCCACCGGAACGTCCCTTTCTGACCATATCCTCTGCTTCATATACCAATCCAAGGATGTTCCCAGGAGCCCTGTTACCGGTCGGTGGATGTCAGAACTTGGAGATTGGCGGGCTTTTAAACGGCTACTGCATGCGACACATGAGACGGGAGCGTTACGGAGGACAGTTCTGTAAGGTGGCGGTGTCCACTGCGGATACCGGAAAGCCGGGATGCCCCGTTGCTGGTCCAGTCCGGCTGCGGATCGAGTACTTTTGCACCGCACAACGCAGTGTGACGCAATTTTTTTCTGTAAGTTCTAATTAAAAATAGTTTGCTACCTGAACTTTTTTTAATAAAATCATGTATTTAGTAATTGTCAACTAAAAAAAATTAGATTTGCACACCGTTTTAGTTTAATTCCCTGTAATTCATAAATGAAAACATTTCAATATCTACAGAAAATTTATTAGTTGTTAATTCATAAGAATCAAATATTATTTGTTACTAATATAGAATTAGATAAGAATTAGAAAGTATTTATTTATTTATTATTTATTTAGATATTATTTATTTGCAACACACTATTTTATTCTGGCTCCCTGTAACTCATAGCTAAAAACATTTTACTATTAACATTATATTTATTATTTATAAATTCAAATGGATTTGAGACTCACGGCTTTTTTCTAGTTACTATATAACGACGGATTACAGAAAAAAATTCGCGTTGAGGATTGCAATGACGTGCTCTCTTTTAGGCCCGACATCCAATCTGCGGTTTTCTCCCTCGGTCGCGATATTGTTTGTAAGGACTACAGCACAACAATCCAGCTATTGTCTTTTCCATTCCATATGTCCAGTTTTTCCACTGTATTTCTGAACGATCTGTCGTTATTCTTTTGAGATACATTAACTTCACTTTCACATTATCTTCAATGCCCTCTATAAGCTGGTCATATCCGAATTATTTGACGGTACAACATTGGAAAAGACCTCTTCATCGGATTACTGTTCCTTCGAGCTAGTTCATATATATTTATATATTCACGAGGTTTTACGGAGAGGTGATCTTACAAGGACGAATAGATGAAAGTGTGGCAACTGTCGAGGTGCACATACGCAGATGACTTTACGCTTCAAGGGCGCGTCTAGTTTCCCAGTTATGCTATGTTCATACTGTCTTTTTCAGATGCGAGACCAAAAATCTTCCCCTCTGACATGTGCAATCATTCTTGCCGGACCACGCCTCAAAATAACGTTGCCCCCGGGGGCGCCCTGATAGTCCGGGGGCCTGGACCCTTGAAGCTGCTATTCGGTCCAAAATGTTATTCTTGACAAATTTATGTTTGGGGTTAAAGGAGATATTAAAAATTTAACATAATAAACATAAAATAGAATGTATACTAACATAAAATTATGTTAAATGCATATACTTTATTTATTATCTTTGATTTACTTCAATCCCAGATATATTTTTTGCATAAATAAAAACGGCAGTGCCAGGAATTCAGACATGTGCTGGACTTTCAGGGGCGCCCTATGCAAGTTGCTTGGTTGCCATCCCCTGATAATCGTTGTTCGAAACGCGTCCATGTATTTGAACTATATCACAGATTGTAACTGCTCTTTCGCTTATGCTTGCTTGGGCAAGAACGGAGAATTTCCCTCCCGATCGGCGTGGGTTTTTCATTATAAATACCTGTCTGTATATTATACATTTTTCATTGAGATCTTGGACTGGAAATCGCATCTGCGGTTTTAAAAAAAAAAAAAGGAACAAAGAAAATTCTCTCGTCACTATGTGCAATAGTCCGGGCTTGATTGATTGATTGATTGGCAAGTTTCAATTTTTTATCCCAATCAATATTTTCCAGAACACAAACATATTTGTTAAACTTCCTAGAAGCCTTCAGCCAAACGTACAAAATAAGTCAAAATTTAATTTGACAGGTTGTTGTGAGTGGAAATGAAATACTGTCTGGAAAAATAAAACCGAAAAACAGCGCTGCAGCAATAATCGGAATTCCGACCGTGTTGGTGGTGCCACTGCTCTCTGTTTACATTTAATGTTTTTCGCAGTGTTTTTCTGGATCGGAAAATTGTTCATCCATTTTTTATATTTTGCAGAAGTTTACTATTAAATTTAGAAAATAAGTTTGCGTTGTGAAAAATATTGGTTAAAATAAAAAAATTTATAAGTTGCTAATAAATCAAACTATCAAGCCCAGGCCCGTAGCACAAAGTGTCGCGGAAAGTTTTTTTCTGCCATATCTTTTTCTGAAACCGCAGATGTGATTTCCAGCCCGAGACTCCAATATAAATCATGATATATCATTAAGTTTTGTACTGTCGCGATTCTAACAGCCAGCTTAGCCCCGCCTCCCCCCGTGCAAGACTCTGTGACGTCACGGATTCAATTCCAGCCCGGCCCGGACCCGGGGGTCGTATTTTACTGGTAGGGCCAAAAAACGGCCGTTAGAATTGCGACAGTACAGTAATTGTGGGGAAAAAACCACACCGATTGGGAGGGAGAATTTCCGTTCTTACCCAAGTTAGGTAAAGCAATAAAACTCAGAAATAAACGATACGGCACATACACGACACGGTTAATGGTTTAACAACCCATTAAGGCTGAAAGCGCTACCTTCATGAGAAAGCCGAATTGTTGAAATGGACTCCAACATGTGTGACACTCGGCATAAATATTTTCTGTCCTTCAAAAGGTTTGACAGTGAGTGTTTGAAAAGAAGCTTTTAAAATATGGATAAAGCAATATTGCTCCTTGCTGTCGGCATGGTAAGTGGGCGTTTTTAAGTTTTTAAGTAACAAAAAACGTTTTTTTCCCGTTTTTTTTTGTAACAAACCAGTTCATATTTTATTTCAGATACCTTGTGTCTGTGCCGTGATGGACCCGGGACTTCATCGCGTGATAATTCCGGAAGAGACCACACGGCAATTGTCCTGCGAACCCTCCCATCCCTTCGTTAACATCACGAGCGCAAAATACGGAACTGTCCGAACCGTCTCTCGTGGCAAAATGAGTGCTGATAGATGCGAGGAAAAGCTTGACTATACACAAGTCATCATGCCACACTGCCACAGAGCCGCGGAGACGTGTTTGATCAGCGCGAAATCGGAGGACCTACGAAAACCCTGCGACGGAAGTGTCCGAACGCAACTGGTCGTCATGTACAGCTGCAGTGCGGATCATCCATCGCTTGCTGTCAGTGTTTAAGTCAAAGATTGGCTTCATTGATAGCTGTTTAATTCATTTAAACATTGACATAAGATTAAGATTGGTTCAGTTAATGGTTGTCTTAGTGTGTGGAATCGGGATGGCATAAAATAAAATTAATCAACCAAATAGTTTTTTTTAGTGAACTAAAAATAAGTTACTAACAATTTTGGTTTAGTTTCAGTTAGTTATGAAAACGTTTAATGTAGTTTTGTCGGAATTAGTTCACTAGATTTTCCCACATATAAAATGCTTAAAAATTAAAACCTTTTAGGCTAATTTTTTAGTCAACTATGAAAACTAAATCCAAACAATTAGCCACTAAAATGTTTAGTTTTGTTTTGGTTTAGTTTTTTAATTTAGTTTGGCTTTGTCATCCCTAAATGTGAAATCGTTTGCTGAAATTTGTGTCTTGCAGGTTGTAGATGATCCGCTGTGTGGCTTCCTGAGATCATCGCGCTATTGTTTGTAACACCGACTTTCGTCTCTTTCGCCAACCAATTCCGCACTGCCACGGCCAGGGTTCTTTAAGCCCTTCCTATTCTCCCATTTGCCGTGCTTCGTTTCACTTTGTTATGTCATTTCAAATCGAAAATATGTACACAGCAAATAATACGAGTATAAATTCGTGGTTATGGGGCAGCTGTTCTTGTTCTTTTTTTTTGTAGAAATTTTTTGTAGAAATGTTTTTGTAGAAATTTTGTAGAAATTTGGATAAGCCCCGGCAGTCTTTATCATCTACATTCGTATTTGACTGCATGTCTGAGCTTGCACCGTTTCATTCTATTGCATATATTTGAAGCGCAATATGTAAACGTTTCGTATTTCCGGTTTTCCCAATACGCAACTGTCTCGCAGGATCTAAACAAAAATTGCGCTGTTTTGTTGGCGAAAACAAGACGGTTGAAAAACGCATTCTGCCAGAGTCACACACAAAGAACTAAATCATTGCAAATCTGTGACGTACATTTGCAACCCTTCTGCCGAATGCTGTACAGTGCAAGTATGAAAAAGAGAATTTATTTTAAATTTGGCAAATTGCATAAAAATTATATTATTATTGCATATGGCTGTCGAGGTGATGAGGTATCTTATTCTCAGACTTCTCGCAATAGTGTTCACAGTAAGATTGCTCTTCTCGAATATGCTTTGTGCCTTCAAGAGCTTGACCAATACAGTGCGACGATCGCATTTTATTATTGGAAACCAGAAAAGCCTGTAAACAGCGGAAATCGAAGTAAATCTTATCAGAAAAGATATCACATGCTCTCTTGAAATGTTTTAAATACCTTGGACATTACAGATTTCGTATCTATGGTAATTATTGTTAATTTGCAGATGTTGGAGTCAAACCCAATGTGCAGCTTTTACGTTGATCGGGTTACTGCTTGTGACGATTGGTGTGAACGAAAGATTTACTTCAAGGTGGAATAATTTCCACTTTGTCTACAATAGACATTTTTTGAGTGCTTCTAGTCCTTCGTCAAATGTCCTAATACCGGAAGGGGAGTATTTAAAGTACCTCCACGAGTTTTAGAATTTATATTTCACAATTCAGGGAAACTCATATTGTCCAAAAGCGAAGGTATCCATCACCTCATACGATAGATAATTCTATCTGGAAAGATAGAAACGTCTAAGGAATATTTATTTTGAGACAACAACTTTCGTCTGGGCTAAGCAAAAGACATCCGCAATGGAGAAAGAAATTAACCTGTTTGTATTTACATTTTACCTGTCTTTTGCCTAGCCCAGGCGAAAGTTGGTGCCTCAAAATAAAAATTCCTTAGACGTGTAAAGTTGTTCGAATTTTGCCCTGGCTTCTTTGCGGGAAATTACAACTACACGCACCGACAATCCAATATTGAATGCCGATACGGAGCAATACAATTGTATGTTTACAACTGTGCAGTGGCCGCAAAAAATATTGCGTCTGATTGTGTCACGTAACTGGCTTTGAGGGCAGCCATCAGGCGCCTTAACCTGACAACAAGAAAAGTTCTTCGAAAAATGCTTCACTCAATAAAGGGACATAATACCGTCAGTGTGACTGATACTGCAGTAAACAAACCGTTGAGTAGACAGCTTTTCTGCGAGAATTCATGAAGGAAGGCAGGCATCAGGTTACATTGCGTTTGTGCCGTCCGATTACGACTTCATTTCCTCAGCCCGAATGTTTAGGTTTGCGAGGAATCTTGACGCGCTTTAACAAAGCCACAATCACTGCATTTTAGTAGTAGCAATTCATTTATTTTTATCTGGATTCCTACACTTTTCGAATCGCCACAATGCTGTCCGGAGTGATGGCCCTGTTAGTCTTGGTTCAGGTAAAAATGGGTTATATCTTTTTTGTCGCTATATACATATACATATACATACATATACATAAATAACTGTTTTTTATTTGGTTCAGGTAAAAATGGGTCTTCTCTTTTTGTACCAGCTCAGGGATGAGTAACCTAGAGCCAATACAGAGGATGCTCATTGAAATTGACAGTTGAACTTTGAAATTTCGAATTGGCATTGGTCAATCTGTTTCAGTGTTCTCGGCGCTCGTCCGAAACATTGTTTGTATTCAGATAAATAGTACCAAAAGTAGTATAAAAATACAAAAATGTTATACATAAATAGTATAATCAAAATCAATACATGTTTTATAATAGTATTAAAATACATAATTAACAAGAAATACCACGGACATTTTAGTTGCAAATACGTTTTGTTTAAAAACTTTCACATTTTTATTTTATCTTCTGTAATTAAGTAATTTAGCAGCACATGACGTACATATAATTTTGTTTCAGATTGCGGGTGGGTCGGTGGTAAGAACGCCGGAACCGGAAGAACTTTCCATTGTGATGCCTGGGGGGCGAGTGAGAACCCTCATGTGCCCAGCTGACACGCCATTCATTCAAATCTACACGGCAGTCTACCGATCAAACAGCAAGACTTCCAAGGGACAAACGTGTGAAGCCAGCTACTGGAACTTGCTACAGCAGGGCTGTAGCAACAGCAAGATCAAAGGACGCTGTGAAATCAGCACAAAAGCGCAGGACCTACAAAAACCCGCCTGCGCTGACCGACGATCTCGAATGAATCTCTATCTAACCTACAAGTGCAGCGAACATAGCATATTGCTTGCGGTAAGTTCCAGTCATAACAAGGAATCAATTACCAGTGCCAGTCTCAGATGACGGCCAAACGTTTGTCCTAAAAACCTATTCCCCTAACATGAGTTTAGGAAATATTTCTTGCCGGGGACAAGACCTTGTTCAACTGGAAAAAACTTAAGAAATTGGACAATCACTGGAAGACTCCAGTATCAGCAATAAATACTATTTCATAAATATTTTTTTTGCTTTCAATTTTTTGATTTCAACTGACTCAAAATGTAATTGTGAATTGATTCGCAGCAGCAGAGATTTTTTTGAAGACTAGGGGGGCAGTACTAGTTATTCGGTGAAGCATTCTTGTTTTATGCGCCGCCAGTGGACTGTAATACCCGGGTCCCGTCAGTGCTTAGCGCCCTCCCCTCATTTCCGAATTGTTTTTTGCTGAAGCCAATCGATTCCAAATTAAATTCTGAGTCAGCGAATGTCAAAAAATAAGAAATTGAGAAATTGAATTGGTGGGTCAAAGGGTGGTGCAATTTCGTGCACTGATGCAAATACTTTTTTAATTTATTAAAAAAACTGCACCATCTGTGCACAAATAATTACACTGGGGTAATTTCCTAAAGTTTGAAAGAAATGCACCCCTGCAAAACTATTTTTTATTGCTGGTAGAAAATTTAAAAACTGCGGTTTTATTTCCTTTATATTTATACAATTTTTAAATATACTTTATGATTTAGTTTATAATTAAACTAAATTATTTAGTCTGGGCACGTTTTCATTTTTTGGGATATGAAAAAAGTACACTCCCTCACGGATGCTCTTAAAACATGTCGGAAACTGGTCCCCCTGCAGACGATTTTTTTATTTTTTTTACATTCAACTGCATGGTTGCACCGTCCGGCGCCTGATCCTGCTATTAAATGTGGAGCTAAAAATGTCTGTCTTTCTAGGTGTCGTCCACTGATCCTATGTGCAGTTTTCTTAGGTTTTCCCGTTACTGTTTATAATGCTGTACAGGACGGTTCACATGTACACTCTCTGAGGTCATCGGTTATAACTAAATCCCCCAGTGTCGTACAAGCACTTCTGGCACTTAATACTCTTTTTACTATATCTCTGTGAAATTCGCACCATTGATTTTTGTTTTATTGCGGATCATCTCTTAAGAAATGCACTTCGTGAAAAATCTTGATTTGGAAGGCTACAGACAGAGCTCTAGGGAGAGTTGAGGAAATGGGAGAAGGTGCCTAGGTAATATATTCACTGTGTACCGAAAGATGAGCTGTTGAATAATTCCCAAAAAAGAACTATAGGCACTGCAATTGAAAGACTCATCTTAAAACTTCAAGAAACTATCCACATAATGACCTGTAAAATCGCTTCCAAGCTGGCATTTTCGCATGCTCCGCCCGTTCTTCCACCAAGATGGCGCTCAAATCTAACTCGCGTCGCCCGGCCACGAGATCAATCGTCTCCGTGTGGAACAACGAAAAACCCCTTTTGTTCCCCTTCCCGACGACCATGAAGAGAGTCTTCTTCTTCTTCTTCTTCTTCCACAGCTTCCACACGACAAAACACACGAGAACAATTGGAGCGGCAAGGTAGTCATGGAAGAAGCTCTCCGCTGTAGCACCGCATCCGTCGTGGTTCGTTCCGTTAAAAGTGGAAAGAGGAGCCATTCCGGAGACATAAATGAGAGCTTCCGTTCCGTTGTAGTAGACGAGAGGATTCGCACACTCTGATCCGTTGGCGGGAATCGGCCACACCGAGACAAGGAATTGCGCGGCGAGGACGAGGACGTTGAAGAAGACGCCCCAATAAGAACCGATCACACCGAAGGCCGCCTGAAAGATAAAACCCAAACTTTAAAGCCTTTAGATTTTGGCAAGAAATTTATTCCTATCTTGATCTCAAAAATGTCTGCTCATCATTTTAGAGCGTCATGCTGCCTCTATTTTTTCCAGTCAAGGGAAATCAATTCGATTATATTTGAACTATAAGTATCTATTGGCCCATACAAAGTTGCTAAAACAACACTGCAAAACCAATCTAATATTAGCAATTAAGGCAGATTAAAATCAGAATCAAAAACATTTTCTTTTGTATTAAAATGAAATATTATTTTCATTTCGTTTTAAATTTATTTATTTTTAGCCTTTATTTTAAAACACATGATTGATAACTACAATAACATTTTATTTCTTCTAAATGTTATTTTTGTCTCGTTTTATTGAATTTTACTTCTTGTATAATTTTATGAAATTTCATCGTCTGAAATTTTATTTTAGTACAATGACATTTTATTTGTACTTCTTTACAATTCCAATGAAATGAATAATTTTGTTTGTTTTGTTTGATTTTATTGTTTTAATTGCGTTCTTTCCACACCTTGAAGGACAGTTCGTCCAGCGTGTGGCCTTGCGCTTTCCACGCAGCACGGAAACGGATGTGGGACCAGCTGATGGAGAGCCAGGTGAAGATGGTTGAGAGGCCGGAAATGGCAAGGAGCCAGCCGAAAATATCCTCCGATGCGGCGCCGGCCTCAACAAGGTATGCCAGTCCACCCAGCAGTAAAGCGAGGATGATGGCGCACAGCGGACGACCTCGTGGTCGATATAGCTCAGGAAACGGGGAGCTTGACCGATCTGAGCCAAGGCTCAAAGGGTCCGCGAGGAACCGTAAACCGCCGAAATGGCTACAGAGAGATTGGACAGAAGGATGACGACATTGAAAATGGAGGTTAGGATTTTGATGCCGGAGTCGGTGATGGCGATGACGAAGGGCGAGGCTGTCGCGTCATGGCTACTGCTGGTGTTCTGGTTGTTCCCTAAAAGGAACACGAGTCGCTGATAGAGTTTACATTTGAGTCTCGGACTTCTTTATAATTGCAGTACAAAACCACGCGAATTTTTGGGTGGATAACATAAGCGAAACACAAAAACAAACGTAATACAGAACATGAGGAACAGAAAAGCAAACAGAAAATGAGTGAAGTGAACATGAGGAATATGAAACGGAACAGAATACATACGAAACATGAGGAACACAAAAGCGAAAAGAAGACATGCAGAAAATAAAAGACTTCACGCCTGGGGTACTTTACGCACTCAAACTACAGAGCTAAAATATGAAACACAATGTAAAGAAAAATATGAAACAAATCCATGCATACTGAAGAACCTAGCCGCGGAACATGCAACATTGCAATTGGAACGGATATGAAGGAACAAATCGTTCAGAACGGGGCTGAATTCGGTCTGAGATAATGTAATGCTTAACCGCTATTCATTTGCAATTGGTTTCCCAACCTACCCAGAAGACGGGGATGAGTAAAGGGAACAATGAGCCCGATGTGGAAGAGTGAGAGGATGTAAAAGATAGATATCCGCCAGAAGACTTGTTTGGTCGCTTTCGGAATACATTTACGTGGATTGGCTGACTCCGCCGCGGCCAGTCCGACCATTTCTGTTCCTCCAAAAGCAAACGCAGCGGTGACTAGCACCGAGCAGAAACCCTGCAAGTAAGCGGAATGGGATGAAAATAATAGAGCATAGGATTTGAAAAAAATTACAAAGCAAATATGATAAGAAAAATATCACTGAAAAATGATTAAACTTTATATCCTAATTGCACTAATATAATATGTATATATACTGATATAGGTATAAAACTTACATAAAATGTTTATCTTATGTAATATTACATTTTTAAAATAACGTTGAAAAATTACTGCGGTTTTTAAAATTATAGTTGTTAAGTGTTTTATCGATAAACAAAAAAGTGAAACACATCAGTACCATATTTAAGTGAAGGATATGAGAATAATAAAAATCAAATGCAATTTTATGTAAAGGATTATAGAGTAGGAACAGATGAAATTCTGGTGATGTCTTCAAATATCTGGAAGCCGTTATTGAAAGCACCCGGATCGATCCATGTTTTAACGCCGTAATATTCCCCGCTGGGTGCACCACCCACGTCAATCACCACCCCAAGAACAATAAAGCCCGCTAAGGCGACGACCTTCAATCATGGAGAAGACGCATTCGGCTTCACCGTAGCCCTTCACACCGAAGAAGTTGATGAAGATGACTGACATCAAGAGAATGGTGACCATAACACTGGGATCCATTGTGCCACCCCAGTATTGAACCTTCATGGTGGCGAAGGTCAGTTCGAGGGGCAGCACCACCAACCACTGGAGGAGGTAGCTCCAGCTCATGGCAAAACCTCACGCCGGATCAATGAATCGGGCCGAGTGGATTGAGAATGATCCTAGAAATCGAAAGGAAAATGTCATCAAATAAAACGTAAATTAAAAGTATTCATCCAGTAAATTAAAAATTATCTAATGATTTAAATATTTTCTAAAATCATAATTTTAAAATTTACTGAATGTATGCTTTAATTTGCGTTTTACTTTGATTGAAAATTTAGTTAATAATAACATTAAATATTGTCCAAAACCATAATTTTAATATTTACTGGATGCACGCTTTAATGTACATTTTATGGTTTATGAACCAAACAGAGATGGACATCAATTTTATACAATTGTTGTGTTTGGTTGTGTAGTTTAGTAAACAATTCATTATTTCAAACGATTTTGTTTAACCAAATACGAGAAAGCAGTACGCACAAACGCGTGTGATGATAAATAATTTGTCGAAGAAAGATAAAATGTCGCGCAAGCATATCGGCAATCGGGTAAAGAACGGCCATTTCGCCGAGAGTCATGACCACGTTAAAGAGCATCGTCCCGATGAGGATGAAGCCCAGGAGGAGGGACGCTGGTCCGCCGGTAGCGAGGAGTCCGCCAGTCCCGATGAAGAGGTCTGAGCCGAGTACTCCGCCCTAGGACCAGAAAAACCCTCTTTAAAACCGGAATGACTATCTCCTGGATTAAATTATAAAAATAAGCGATATAATTAGAAAAATAGAGTTGCAGAAAAATAGAATTATGAAGAATGATACTAAAAAATGATAATAATTATATAATCATAGAATTCTAGAAAAATAGAATTACAAAAATTATACAAATAAGCGATAGAATTATAAAACTACCCGATAGAATTATTTTACAGTAAAACGAGAAAGAACCTAAGAGAAACCTACGATGGCAATCATCTGAATATGGCGGTTCTTTAGTGTTTGCTTTAGTCCAGAGTCTTCTGCTACGAGGGCTGACTCCATCCCATTTCCGGCTTCGTTGGCTTTGGGATTCCCATTCCGACCTCCCTGTTCCATGGGCTTGAAAGAGTCTATCCATCGTCTCCAAACTGGAGGCCACAAAAAGGGAATCGAGGATGTAAAACACAGAAACAATGCACATCCGTTTCCTGTCTCGTAAGTCTCTCTTCCTTCTTGCTTATAAGGCAAAGAAAATGAAGGTTTTTGACGAATCAATCATCGACAAATGTAACTCGACGTTTTAGTGCGGACAGCCGAGTCATTAAACCACACCGTCCGTGTGACGTTACTCTGTCAAATATTTAGTCCTTATAAAAACTGATAGGCGCAGTCAACGGAACTCATAAATAAATAAAATAAGGAAGCAGAAAAACATTATTTTGTTCGGCGGCTGATCCGGCGTTACATGCAATTGTGTCAGTTTGAAGAAGTGGCAGTAGCAAGTATGACTTTGATTCATGACAGTGTGTGTCTGTTTGACTGTCTGCTTGTCTGCTGGTCTGCCTGCTGTCTGTCAGTCTGTCTGTCTGTCTGCTTGTTTGTCTGCCTGCGTGTCTGTTTGTCTATTTGTCTGTCTATCTGCTTGTAAAAATAAGAGCCTTTTTATCTGCCTGTCTGCATCGTGCCTATTTGAATGTCTAGCGGTCTGCATACCAAATAATTACATCAAAGACCCACGCCCGAACACAAATTGCACTAAGATTATTCAAATATATCTGGAACATAGCACATACACAGAGACAATCTTTGTTCTAAGCCTTGAGTATTTGGAGCTCACACATTTTTCTCATTATACCAATTGATAGCAGCCACTTACCTCAGGGCTTGGGTGATCAGGAGATGGCCATTTAGCCCGAACGCCCTTTATTTGCTTATCCGTCGAATTCATCACATCAATTAAGGGTTTTGCTGATCAGGTGAAAGAACACGTTGGATAAAAGGATTCCACTGTTGCAACCCTCATCAAAAACTTAAGGAATCTCAAGTAAGTGTATGTCCTGAGGTCGACATTTCCGCTGTTTAATAGCCAACAAAGTTTGCTTGCAAAGCATCGAAAACGTACCAGGACGAATCGCCTGCTTATGTACACTGTATTGTACATGTGGTGTGAGTGTGAGTGGCCAAACTAAAGCCATAAAGCCAAAAATCCAATCGAATCGTCTCAGTCAAATCTCGCGGCGTCTGTTGAGCAATTAAACGAGAAGCATGCAGACGTTTTCTTTCCGTGAATAGCGGCTTTTTTCCTCCAAAGACAAAGTGGCACTTGACTGCGAGACTACAGGAGCTGTAGCGCGTTAAGAGTACGCCACAAAAATACACACGTACAGAAACACGCAAATAAACAATTACAGACTTACGTGTTCGTCACACCCCTTTTTACTTTTCCATCTCTTTCTGTTACCGCCTGATCTGAATTACTACTCTGAATAATCGTGGGAAGCGTCAGAAGCGCCTACACTCGAACCGCTTGGTCTTTTTGTCAAGTGAAGGCCGACAGCGTAATATAAGGCTTGCAGTGATAGATTGCACGATTAGCGTGATTCGAAGAGAGTGCAACATATCCTTCCATAACGCGGAAGAAGACGACCAGTAGTCGGTCTCGACGGTCTTTCATTATTTTGCGCCTTTTCGTCAAACAACCTTCCCATCCCTTCAGCAGATGACAAAAATAATGACATTTCTTTAGGTCTCGACCGACCCTGGAGCGCCTGGGAACTTTGCTGGCGTGTCCAAATAAGGCGCCACCTGTTGTGCGATTGAGCTTGTAGGGGTCGTTGAGGTGTAGCCTTTCAGGAAGGTTATGAAGAACCGTAAAAATGTAAACATGGCTCAGAATTACGTTTGGACTGATTCTTATATGTCGATCTTACTATCGTTTTAACAATAATTTGTAATTCCTTTCATTTTCTAATCATATTCGGTGATGCCATTTTATTTTTATTGGTTTTACTGGCCAACGAAGTAGCCTATTGAGGTGGTAGCAAACGCAAGCAAAGAGTGACACAGATAGAGCCGTGGACACATACACAGAGATAGTCACAAGAGCAGGCGCAGGAAAAGACTCAGATTCAGACACAGACACAGACACAGACGTAAACACTGGCACAGACACAAACACGGACACAAACACAGCCAAATATTCATCGACGTAGCATATTAGGTTCGCTTCAATCATTTTTTCTCTTCGCTTTTCGAACACTTTTTTAAGAGACCGGAAGTGCGCTTGTTGGTTCACCATTTTTCAGTCTGCTTTAACTTTAGAACTTTCTCTTCCAACACTGCTCCAGTTCCTTACGTCTGCCACCCTTTTGGTCCTAACATTATTTATCTGTCCGATGCGATATGCGGCCTTAGCTGAGCGCTTACTAACCTTTACTGTGCGCTTACTAACCTTTACTGGTGAAAAACAGCTGATTTTTGTCAAGCTTCCACATAAGGAACATATTTACTCATCGCGGCGTCATCTTTTTTTATTTCATGTTAAACGCTTTAAAGAACACTCTCCGCTTCTCACGTGCAAATAAGCAGTTAAAATAAAAGCCTGGAAAATTTATACAGAAAGCCCAGCAGGCAGTGCGATTCCCACAAAGCGTACACTCACATAAAAATTTTAGAGAGGTTCTTTCTGGAGGGAAAAATAATTGTAAAACACACGTCTCTTTCTATCGCACTTGCGTGGGTTGTAAGAAAAATTACTGCAAACGATGTCATTAATTCATCCCTGTCTTCTTTCTTTTAAGACAAAGGACTCGTGAAAGCCACGTGCGCGGTGCCAGAATAAAAAAAAGGGTGCACCTGCCTTAACCACACAAGGAGTGGTAGTACTGCTGCCAGGCCGGCAGTTTGGCATGCTCCGCCCGTTCCTCCTCCAGGATGGCGCGCAAATCCAGCTCGCGTCGCCCTGTCACCAGATCAATCGTCTCCGTGTGGAACAGCGACGGTCCCGTTTTGTTCCCCTTCCCCACAACCATGAAGGGAGTCTTCTTCAGCAGCTTCCACACGACGAAAAAAATGAGGACAATTGGTGCGGCGAGATAGTCGTTGAAGAAGCTTTCCGCGGACGCGCCACAATCTTTCAAGTCTGGCTCGCGCAATGTTCCGTTAGCGAAGGAATACGGATGGCCTTCGGGGTGGACGTAGTGGAAAAAGGCACTGGTCGAACCTGGTGTTCCAATAAATTTAATAAAATATTTTAATTATCAAGCAAATGAATCGTAATTTCGTATAAAATATTTTTATTTTATTTGAACTTACAAAAAAGAAATCAATAGTTAAAGGTACATTATGAATAAAATAAAACTGGTAAAATTTGTAAATTTTAACATTTTCTTTAAGAGTTCTTAAATATGTATATACTTTTCGATATCGCAAAAAACACTAGCTGCCTGACTTTTAATTGAGCTCTTCACTTAACACGAGTATAATACTTCCTCTTAAATGCTCTGTATATTTCACCCTTTCTTTCACGTAAATACATATTTTTATTTAAATACAGTATAGTAAATTGCTAGCGTAAATATTTGGATTTATTCTGTATACTTATTTTATTTAGTGAGGCACCTCATTTAAACAACAATAATAACTCGTGTACCGTCTTTATTGGGGATGGCTTCGCAATCACTGCCCCGCTTTTCAATTGGCCAAACGGAGATGATGAACTGCGCGATGAGGATCAGCACGTTGAAGATCAAACCCCACCAGGAACCGATCACTCCAAATGCCGCCTAAAAGATCCACAGCAACTTCATAGCTCTTCCATTTTGATTTGAAATTTCTTTCCATCTTCATCTCAGTTATGCTGGTTTAATATGTTTCTTGGCATTTTCGTTCTTTTTTTAATATTGGTCACCTCGCATGTACATTCCATCAAAGAATATTCATAGTTCGGCCATTAATATATCTGCTTTCGTTATTTAATTAGAATATCCAGCTGATATGTTCAATTTAATTATTCACATCTCCAATATCGGAGCCAATGAAAACCGATAACATTAAACTAATATTAAAGTGTTTTTTGTTCTAAATTCATACGTTTCGTTTTTTCAAGCCAAGACAAATACCGCTTAACTCTAAGGATATCAGAAATATAACTATCTAAAGTGCCTCAAATATTACCGAATATAAATTCAAAACAGACAATTAAGGCATGACTTAAAAAGTAAGTAATAAACAGATAAATTTGCCTTGATTTTATCTGCAAAGAAACATTTAACATTTAACACCTTCATTTTACCTTGGTGTTTTTTAGTTAAATGTTTTTCTCTTCATCGTTTGCCTAAATTGTTTTTGGTACTACATGTGCTTCTATCGTCCATAGCTGCTAAAAAATATTGCAAATAAATCCAATATTATCAATTACGACAGATACACTCGAAAATCTTATACTTTTTACTTATGCTTTACTACAATGAAATAATATTTGCTTACTGTTTTTCCAAATTTATTTCAATTTTTCTTCTGAAATATTATTTTGTAACGATGCAAGTTTTCTTTTACTTCTTCTTTATTTAGTATCTTTCTTGCTTGTTTGATTTAATTGTTTTGACGGTGTTGTTTGTGTTATTGTTTCGATATAATTCCTGTCCATACCTTGAAGGGCAGTTCGTCCAGCGTGTGGCCTTGCGCTTTCCAAGCCGCACGGAAACGGATGTGGGACCAGCAGATGGAGAGCCAGGTGAAGATGGTTGAGAGGCCGGAAATGGCCAGGAGCCAGCCGAAAATATCCTCCGATGCGGCGCCGGCCTCAACGAGGTATGCCAGTCCACCCAGCAGTAAAGCGAGGATGATAGCAAACAGCGGACGACCCTGACGGTCGACGTAGCCGAGGAAGCGGGGAGCTTGGCCGGTATGGGCCATGGCGCTGAGGGTTCGCGAAGAACCGTAGACCGCCGAGTTACCGACGGAGAGGACCGAAACGAGGATGACGCCGTTGAAGATAGAGGGGAGGATTTTAATGCCGGCGTCGGTGATGGCGATAACGAAGGGTGAGGCAGTCGCATCGTGGCTGCTGGCGTTCGGGTTATTGCCTGAAGAGAAAAAACACAGCGCTTATTAATCTGAACGCTTGTGTTATTTACTTTATTATCGCCATGGTGTACAACATAAAATCAAAAAATAATTTCGCTGAATATCAAATTATTTAAAACGGTTTATGTGAGAGTGAAACTAGTGTGATTAAAATATATTTTAAAGGATATTTAAAATAGCGAAAAATGATGCTTTTTTTTTGAAAAAAATACATTTTAGTTACTTAAAATTGAAATTCGTGGCTGAGATATTGTATATTGATTTAAAATTAGGCCCAGAGCCATTATTTTGTTCTTATCACATATGCAAATACTTTTAAATGAACGTTAACAACCAATTTTTTTACGCTCAGCATGCTTTGATTGTTTGATTTCTTTCAGTTTTTTCTTCATTGGGCTTTAATTGATTGCCCATTTGGTCTGAAATTAAAGCTGTTCAATGGTGCTCAGTGGATTGATTGATTGCTTTGATGTTTTTTAAATTTTTTCTACAATAATGTGTACAAAGCACTTATTTCCTATGAATTGCATTTTATTTAAATTAAGCTTTATGTAAATCATATTTTATGTAATATAGGTGAGAGATAAACATAATTTTAATTAAATGCAAAACCGTTAGTTGAAAAGCACTAAGGGAAAACAATTATTTTCATAAAAACACTATTAACTACTGTCTTAGTCAAGCACGACAACTCTTACCTGCAAATTATGAAATGTTTAAAAGTAAATACTAGGTAATTAATTTTAATTCATGAATCACATCAAGACAAAAATATATTTTGAAAATAACGAACATACCAAGAAGACGCGGATGATCATATGGCACGATCAATCCGATGAGGAAGAGCGTGACGATGTAGAAAATGGAGATGCGCCAGAAGACCTGTTTCGTCGCTCTTGGGAGACACTTCCGGGGATTAGCCGACTCTGCCGCAGCTAATCCCACCATTTCTGTTCCACCAAATGCGAACGCAGCAGTCACGAATACGGAACAAAATCCCTGAATATAGAAAATATTACAATCTCATCCAATTACTCACCAATAAATAAACAGGATAGGAAAAGCTTACTATTTTATGTTAGTAATAAATATCAACAGTATTAAGCACATTTTAATACAAATCTTCAGCCTAGTCGTTGTGAACCCAGTTTAAATAATAGAAATGTGATTATTTTTGAAGATTTATAAAGAATGCATAATCTCATACAAATATTAAAAAATTACTGTGTACAGCAACGTACTAGTGTTGTTCAAACCAAAGTTGTGATAAAATGCTTGTTTCTGGGCATTTTAAACCATATTTTAAATCAATCTTAAGAGCACTCATTACAACGCACCTGAAAGGCGTGATTGAAAGCACCAGGATCATGCCACGTTGAGACGCCGTAAAACTTTCCGTCCGGGGCCCCGCCCACATTTATGACCACGCCTAGAATGATGAAACCGGTCACGGCGACGATCTTGATCATGGAGAAGATGAATTCCGCCTCGCCGTAGCCCTTGACACCGAAGAAATTGATGAAGATGACGGCGACCAGGAAAATGGTGATCCAAATTCCCGGGTCGAGACTCGAGCCCCAGTACTTGATGGTGATGGCCGCGGCGGTCAGTTCGAGCGGCAACACCACCAGCCATTGGAGGGCGTAATTCCAGCCCATCGCGAACCCCCAAGCCGGATCGATAAAACGTGCTGAGTAGACGGAGAATGATCCTGCAGAAAAAAATAAAAAAATTCGGATTTTGTTTTGTCCCGGAGAAATGGGTTTTTGGGGCATTGTAAGCAAACGTGAAAGCGATACAGGCATAAAGAAAACAAGGATAAGGCACACGCGACACCAGAACTGGTTGCTATAAATCTTTGCAAAAAACCACGGACAGGCACAATGCAGACAGACAGACAAAGGCATCTAGACAGCCGCCAAAACACACGAGTGACAGATCAATTATTATTTTGGTGGGCGCGAAAAAATAAAAGAACACGAACAAAGAAGCTGCCGTTATGGGGATAGGAGGGACGGAACAAAAACTCAAAGAGGGAAGCATGCCAAAGCCAAACAGACGTCATACGAGAGCCGTGAATAAGCAAAAAGTAATCGGATAGATATCCTCATAATAAAAAATTCAAACAGATATAGAGTGTGCAATAAAAGGCAAAAAAGACAGTCGAGACTTTAAGGCAGATGACACAGATAAAACAGAAAGATAACTGATCTACCGAAGGTAAAGGTATGAACACGAAGACAAACCAGACATAGCATAAAGACAGACAAAAGACAAGACTTTAAGGCAAACGAAAGAAAGCGAAACAGACAAGCCATAAAGATAGACAAAAGATATGACTTTAAAGCAGTAGAAACGATAACAGACACAAAGATTTTAAATCAGACGAAAGGCTATACTTTTAAGGCAGTAGAAACAATAACAGATATGCACGACTTTAAGGCAGACAAGACATAATGACAGACGAAACACAGGCCAGTAAAGGTAGACAAGGCGTAAAGACGAACGAAAGACAAAACTTTGAGGCAGTAGAAACGAAGACAGGCAGACAGGACATTAAGGCAGAGAAGACACAAGTCTTTAGGAAGAAAAAAATTCGAAGACAAGTGAGCAAGCTACTGCAACGTACCTGCAATCGGATATAGAACGGCCATTTCTCCAAGAGCCATCACGACGTTGAAGAGCATCGTCCCTATGAGGATGAAGCCCAGAAGGAGGGACGCCGGACCACCCTTGGCAAGGACTCCACCCGAACCGATAAAGAGACCCGTTCCGATGGCCCCGCCCTACGCGCAGACAAACCACATTGTCCCAGACAAGACAATAACAAACAAAATTTATAGACGGAATAAAGAAACTCACAATGGCAATCATCTGAATATGCCGGTTCTTCAGCGTTCGTTTCAATCCCGGCCCTTCTGCGATAAATTCCACTCCCTCGCCTGCCTCGTTCGCTTTGGTGTCCCGGACGGAAGCGTGATGTTCCATCGGCTTAAACGAGTCGATCCACCGTCTCCACCACGGCGGTCTCGGAGGTGGCTGGAATAGCAGATCATTTTTAATCCGGATTTGTTTTGAATCTACTAATCTTTTAAAAAAGAAAATTGAAATTATTTCGGCGAAATTAAATATAATTGTAAACATAAATTAAACTGCAGCGAATTAGTTTTATACTGACGAATAATTAAAAATAGCTATGTTAAAAAATTTGCAAGTAACTTATTTGATTAGATGAAAGTCAACTCGATCCATGAGTTTTTATGTCAAAAAATTAATGTTATTTTGGCTTAATTGAATTTAATAAAAAACTACTTTACACACTGAAATTATGCCATACTAAATTAATTTTTTTTATGTCAAATAATTAAATCTAAATATACGTAAAAATAATTATGTAACGTTTTATTTAATTTTCCAAATCAAATCGATCTGTTGTCAAATATTTGGAATTTTAGAATACTGCAATGGGACTGTTATTTTTCAAAATTGTGAGTTTCGGTCTGGTAATTTAACGACAGACACGTACAAAGCTCGAAGGCGTGCGGACACGCCGCTGTGCTCTATCATTCACACCGCTCAAGTGACTCGAGTTCGTTGAAGAGATTTATGACTGTATAGTCCAACGATTAAAAATGAACTTTCACTCGGAAAAACACCGAGTTCTATTGCTTTGGGCATTTGCAGCTGTCGGCGAGAGAGGGACATGCCTGTGAGAAGATAATCTCTACCCTGTAATCAAAATTTCATAGAATTTGCATTGCATCACACAGTATTCTCGAATTCGCATTTTCTGCACAAATCTTTGTACCGCACAATACCTAGAGAAGAATTTTTTTTACAATTTGTTCCAATTAATTTTGATGTTGTAATGGAAGTTTGCATGTTCAAATCTGTCATACTGCTTAGGGCTGTTCTCGTGTCTGTGTCTGTCAATCATTAAGTTGGGTGCGCGTACCTGCCCGTCTGTCTGTCTGTCCTTCTGTTTGTCTATCTGCCTGTCTGTCTATCTGCCTGTCTGTCTATCTGCCTGTCTGCCTGTCTGTCTGTCTGTCTGTCTGTCTGTCTGTCTGTCTGTCTGTCAAGGTGTCTGTCCATCTGTTCAGCTCAAGATGTACTTTGTCCGTTTGTCTGTCAACCTATCCGTATGAAAATCTGCCGGGCCCCTGTCCCTCTGTGCCTGTACGTTTGCCTGCCTGTCCCGGTCCATCTGCCTTTCTGTCGTTTGCTTGTTCAAATTTTTGTCCGTCTGCCCGCCTTGATTACCTGATATCCGTTTCTGTTTGTCTATTTTTTTTCCTTTGTATCTGTCTATTTTTCCGTTATAGCGCATGTGGTTGACTCTGTCTGAATTGACCTGCTTAGATACCACTCAATTTCTCAACACATTCTTTGCCTGAATACAAGACAAAATCATGAAATTCAAAAAACAATCCCCCAAAAAGTTCTCCAAATTCATCTTCAAAGTCAACACCCGAAATAATGCCTGAATGTTTTCAATAATGCCACAGACACATACCTCACGGTCCACGAGATCGGCGGATGACCAGTTGCCACGGACGTCCGTCATCTGCATATCCGAATTCATCCTCGATAAATAGATAAATAAATATATCTCTGGCCCCGCTCAAGCAGAGAAAGCAGCAAAAACGACACTGATCGCCGCTTTTCTTTTCGACCGGACCGATCAGTCGGTCGCTTTTTATAAAGTGCCGCGAAAAAAGAAAAAACTTGTTTTTCGCGTTGTCAGGAGACGTTTAGCCGCGATATATCTATTATTTGCACAAAAAGCCGACAACTGCGGCCAGGAAAAAAAATCAAGTACTGTAGTACAAATGCGATGTGATCGACTGCGTTGAGAAAGGTAAACTAAAACACCTGCGTGCAGAGGAAAAACTGACAGAACAATTCAACACACACACAGACACAAGAGATCTCGCTTCTCGACTCGAGGCGTCCTTGAACAAATAATATGCAAACACTGAAGAATTGGCTTGTACGTGCTGTATGTGTTTGTGTGTGCACTGTGTCCTGCCTGATTTCTGCAATGAGCAGTGAGAAAGAGGGCGTGCAAATTAGTCGCCAAAATTATTGACAGCGACGGAGAAGTGGATTATTCTGTGAGAAAGGGTAAATAGAATTGGGTGACCCGGGATCGGCCGGGAGAAATAGATACACGCTTGAAGTGACGTCTCATATTAGTTGAAATGGGGCAGTTTAATGAGAAAATAATTCTGACAGAAGCTCGTTTAGGTTCCTTACAAGTCGGAATGAGGACCCCTTATGGTAGGACCTGGGGGTGGGCATAGGGGCATAATGCATTTGTTTTACAAATTGAGCGTAATGCTTGGCCGTTTGTTCCTGATCATTTTGAAACTTGTGGGGATGTGGGGTCTCATGTCCAAGACCCCCGGGATTCCAAAACATTAAAAAAAATACCACAGTTTATTCCACCAAATTCGAGATTTTTTGGGGCCTAACAGAGGCGTAACCAACTTTTTGGAGAGGGGCAGTTAGCCGGGGGAGGGGGAGGTTTTTCTTATGAATAAAAATTGCTCCCCCTTCTGGCAGCGGCCCGAATTAATAAAGGGGGGCACTCTCCCTAGTGCTTCCCCCTACACACCTGAGGTCTAATAAAAGCTTCCCAGTAAGAACTACAAATGGGACGTTAAAAACATTCAAAAACCGTTTAAATTTGGTGGAAAAACTCAAATGGCTAATGATGTTTTAAAATCCCAGGATCCCTGAGAATCAGAACCCAACACCCCCAAGGTTCAAATTATTAAGAACAGCATGCCTAATTTCGGATTTAATTTAAGAAAAGTGCACTGTGCTCGTTTGCTCACCCCCTGGCTTTACCGTGAGGGGTCCTCAGTCTGGCTTGTAAGAACTCTAAACGAGACCCTGGCTGGGAGCTCTAAGTATGCTTGAAGTGACGTCAGATGTTAGTTAAAATATGGGGCAGTTTAATGAGGGAAAAAATATGTTAACAATATATTCTGCGCAAGCTCGTGCGAAACAATTGTATCCTGTTACGCGTCGATCGATCGTGAAAGGTATCATGTAAACGAGTCGAATTTTTGTGACTCGTTTTTGTTGTTTGGATTGTGTGTATATTGGAAATGTCGTAAAAACAGCAACACGCACTTGTTTTCTTTATTTCAGCGGCGGAGGGAGAAGAAGAAGCTGAGGTGACGGTTTGATGTGTGTGTTATGCCGGGACCGGCGACCCCGCTCGAAAACATATTGGTTTTGTGCGGTAACTTTTTGTTTGTTGATTAAGAATTTTTAGTCGAGGCTGGCCCATTTACTGTTTAGTCCATCATTGCCTGTCCTTATCCGTTAGATTTAAATGTTTGGAATGAAATTTTAAACTCTGACATTTCTACTTAATTTATTAAATAAAAATGAAAAAATAATTGACCAGAAAATTGACCGTATAGCCATCCATTAATACTAGTAATCCAAAGATTAATCTGTTACACGATAAAAGCCTTTGTAGGATGACAAGGATTGGATAAGAACAAGGTGCAATCCGATCTGACTCATTGGCAAAGTCACCCAAGCCATCTCACGAATATTTTGATAAGATGCTTTTCTAGCTACAACTCTGTGATTCATATGACGTTCATATGTGGCTGCCTATCAAATATTTCATTTGAATTTACATCTGTCGATGTCTTTGGTCAAACTGTTGGTTGCTTATATACAGTATATACTTCCATTTTATTTTTTTATTGCATTTAAGGCAGGCATAGGTACAAATACTTGTAACACACACGGTATAATGCTTACCGCAGGGAAAAAATTACGAAAACTTTAGACAAGTAATGCTAAATCTAAATGTAAGTATTTGTTAAACATTAGCCTATAAACTAAATTGGCGGGAGAAATTGTACATGCCATCCTGGAACCATTTAAATTAACTAAGAAACATAAAGATTCATCTTGCATCAATTGTGGTAACAACACACGGACAATTAATTAACAGCTTAATTGAAGCTGTTAATTAATTTTCTGTTCTCCCATTGATGCCCTCAAGTCGTATGTTCTCCGCCTTGACGGTGTCCGGTAACTTGTTCTCCTTTCCAGGAGCATCAGCAGGAACGTCCAACTGATATTGGAGTCGGGCTTTGTTGACAGGCGGGCCTTGTGAATAAGATGCACAAATGAAATATTTTATAAACTTTGAAAATGTTCATCACTGAAAAGCGAGAAGGTCTCTTCTCTTACCGAGATAGGTCAGCAGAACAGGGAGGAAGACCAGTCCGTGGGCAGCTCCAATCAGGACCATACTCAAATACATCCGGAAATAGTATGTGCGAAAGATTTGGCTGTGACTGAAGCCCAGAACCACAATGCCGCCGAATTTTGTCAGTGTTATGCCGCTGAAGACCTGCGAATTAGATGGCAGAATAGTCGGGCTCAAACGTAAAAACATACATCACAGTACATGAGGCAGACAAGTAGTCAGACAGGCAGGCAGGTAGGTAGGTAGATAGTCAGACAGACAGGTAGGCAGGCATACAGACAAATAAACAGACGTACAGAAAATGAGAAACAAACGGACAGACAGACAGACAGACAGACAGACAGACAGACAGACAAGAGCACAAACGAATGTAGTATTACTTACCGAAATTCCCATATGTCTTAGCGCGTCTTGGGCGCGAGCGATCCTTCCGCTCTTCATGCTGATTGCAAACGCTCGCATTAGGTGAGAGCAGAACTCCACGGATATCCCAACACCCTAAAAATAGAGGTCGACGTCAGATATAAAATTAAAAGGTGGACAAAGGTGGACAGCATCTTATCTTAACCTCTCCTGCAGTACTACGCGAACATACCATGACGAGATTGACAAGAGAGACGGCGTTGAGATCAATTTCCCACCAGTACATCACCGCCATCAGGTCAATTTCGATCATTGTGATTGTGAAGCAGACGATTAACGCGGAGTGCCAGTCAAGACCGAGTAACAGAAATGTCATGATGAAAATTGCGCCGAGAGAGAAGCTGAGGTTCTCTACCGTCTCGCGCACAATGGTCAGGTATTGTTCGTAGAAGACGTAGAAGACGCTGTAGGGAAACACTCGCACCCCGAGGGTCGCGGTGATGTTGTCCGCGAGGGCTCTCGCCTGGAGGAGGGCCTCCGTATACTCCCCGGACGTGCGACAGACCGTGTGGTAGGTCATGAAGTAGGATGCACCGACAGCTGTTAAGTTGTCATGAATGTTGACGCCTGAACCGTAAGCTGCGCGACCTCTGCAAACGCAAAATCATTTTCAAAGCAGACAGTTCCAGTGTCCCAGTCTAACTACTAAAATCAATAATTAATCTCTTTCTAAAGTTAATATTATCGTAATAAGCCAGAGTTATTTGTATTTCCAAGGAAAAAATAATTTACATATGGGTTATCAAATGGATTAGTTTACAATTTGATGAATGTCATAATAATTATTTAACAATTTTATTAAATCAGAGTGAAATTGGCATGTACACACGTGGCAAAAACCTTGCGTTGACCGAATTAAGCACTTTAACTCGGAGGCGGTACAACAGCCATGCGTCGAACGAGTGTAATGGCTTTATTCGGTTAGCGCAAGGCTTTTGCCACGTGTATATCAGGCACACACCAAATTTAATTTTATTCAAAGAATTTTATCCTTTAAAATCCTCTAAACTATCAGGCTCAAAACAAGTAAAGTTTTTCCTCCTGTAAATGTGCAATTATTTAACTAATTATTTCTAGTCAATAAGAAATTAGTCACTAAGGATTTTTAGTTTAGTTTCTTTTAGCAACTAAACATTTTAGTCTAGTTTTAGGCAAAATTTGTTTACTAATTTTTTAATTTTCTCCTTGTTAAATGTTTAGTATCTAAAGTTTTAGTTTAGGTTTCTTAGTCAACCAAAAAAATTAAAGCTAAGATATTGGTCACAACGTTTTAGTTTGGTTTAGCTTTACCATCCTTGCTCCCACGTAAAACTTACGCCTTCGGACACTTTTCCGAGGGGTTATCCCCCAGAAAGAACGGAATATATGTCATAAAGTCCTCCTGTGCGGGTTTGTAGTTGACAAATTCTTTTATTTTACAGGCTTGGCAGGCGGTCTCACGATCGGTCATCGAGGAGGGACAGAAACTGTTGTTGCTGCTGTTGCTGCGGAGGATCTGGCAGCACGGCGTACCGGATCGGGGATTGAGCCAGTCGATGTAGTCGTCCAGCCAAGACGACGCGGGAGTGGCGATTTTCGTCCAGGGAGCTCCACGATGCGCCTCAAAAATCTGTTCCGTCAAAGAAGCTGGATCGCAGCCGGATGCGGAACAGATCTTCTTCTGCACTTCGACGTCGGTGAAGTCCAGACCGTCGTCCACGACGAAATAGACAGGCGCACCGGCTAACAGGTAGTCCTCCATTGCAATCATGTGATTCAGCACGTACGAATCCTTTAGAATAAAAGTAAAAGTATGACAGTTAGTGCTACATAATTTACTACAGTAACTTTAATTTATTATGTTATAATTTATTATGAAAATAAATACTATACCTGCCACAAAATTTACTACAGTAACTTTAATTTATTATGTTATAATTTAATACGAAAATAAATACTATTACGTTCTACATAATTTACTACAGTAACTTTAATTTATTATATTATAATTTATTACGAAAATACTATTAAGGGCTACATAATTTACTACAGTAATTGTAATTTATTATATTTTAATTTATTCCCAAATGCATACTATTAAATTGTTGTTTTTTTATACCCACGCGGGATGATTAGCAGGGCCGTTATCCAGAATTAATTTGCCTTTGTTTATGGTACATTTTAAAAAGTATTTTGCTGGTGTGAGTTGCCAATGTTTTAACAGATGTTCATATATTGAGAAACACAATCGACATTTCGAAATTACGATATAAAGATGTGTAAAGAGAGCCTCTAGCAGTGAGTCGATTGAGTTTAGGGAACTCACACTTTCAGCGCATATTCGAGGACATACCTCAGGCATGGCGGTTTTCTGATCGAATCCGACGTTGATTTTATTAAGAACCGCGACTGAAGACATGAACCATCCCATAAAGACGAGCATCACTCCCGTACGGACCGGACCGCTGGTGATGAAAGGTATGTACCAGCGCTTGACGAAGCGATACAGGATACCCGGCGAATCCTCAGCGGACTTCTTCGATCCTTTCAGGCAGCAAAAAACGTCGCACCGAGCACCCTGTAAAATGCCGAAACAGACACGAAAATAAGGTTTTAGTTTAGTTTTAGTACTTAACAAGAATTAATTGTTCAATCGTCAATAAACTTAAATAAACTTAAATTGTTTTCAGCATTTAAATTGACGGTAACAAATAATATATATCTTCATAATTCGTTAAGAATAAAACCTCTTGATTAATCAAGAAACTGAGACCTGAAGAGTAGAAACAAAATGTTTCGTTACTAGGGTAAACATGTTAGAAAGACAACACAAGCACTGAATCTGACCGTTTCAATCTGAAGATTGATTAAAGACAGCAATGTTGTAATCGTACATGCTGTTTAAACATACGGTACATACCTTCTGTCGTTTAGCATCAAGAGTCATCAGGGATACGAAACAAGAAATTTGCAGGAGAAAATCTATCAAAACTGCCATAGCCGCGTAGAGGGAGAAATATTTGACGACCGGCATTGTGGACATTGCGCCTGGAAACATTGAATTAGTTAATTCCTCCAAGGTATAACCCATCTAATTGTTTATCCGAAATAAAAAAATATGCTCCTGTTCAATATTGAAAATATGGAAATATTTACGTAGATCTACGATGAAGTTTATGCAAATATTTTGATTTTTTTGATTTTGCTTATTTCTTTTTGTTTCGTTTTAAACCTCAGGTGGTCTCGTTCGGGGAAAGACAATAACTCCTTCCTAGTGCTTCACGAAACAACTACTCCGCTAATGCCATTCGACGGCTAATTGAATTTAATGTAACAGGCTGCCAAAAATCTATATTAGTTAGTAAGTGTTTTTTAAGGTGTATAGTTTATGAGTGAAATACTTTATCACAAAACACATTCTGCTTCATGTTCACCAAAATTCAAATTTTTCTCCGTAATTAAATTTGAATACAATATTTGAAAAAGCAACAGTAGACATAAATACATATTTTGTATTAAAAATATTTTTTCGTGTTATCTGCGAGTACGCACCAATGAAAAAGCTGAAGGAATCAGTTGAGCTGCTGAGCAGCATGCTGGGACCAACTTTTGCCAGAACACGAGCCACCTGAAGGTCGATCGATTCTGTACTTCCGGCTTGATCGCGTTGGAAGGTCTGGACAAGGATGAATATGTTATCCACTC
>LRSR01009447.1:0-12212 GCA_001579985.1 Hypsibius dujardini | reverse complement strand
TTGTATCATGTTTTGAAATTTTGATTGCATGATATCGTCATCAACCTTGACGGTCGTTATGGCCGCGCGGTCTGGACTCGCCGTCCACTGCGCAAACCGCGGCTCCTGCTGGATAATTCCGAGGACCTTCCGGATAAAGTCCTCATTCAAGGGAAAGTTCATACCGCCGACAGCTACCGACGGTGGCGGGACGCGCTCATAAAGATAGGTAAAAGCCTTATCGGCATGAAGGAGGTGGACGACCAGATCGGTGAGGGAACGGCTGTGACGATTCAACCGGGGCAAGTGATCACGAACGTGATTGCCGAGATGGTTGTTCGAAGAACCGTAGCGACGTGGGCCGCATCGGAGGTGACAGCCGGTGAGGGTGTCGTAGCGGTGGTGAAGAGGGTCGTCCGGCTGCCAGCGGGAACCGTCGCGCCGGCGGATGGCGTGGCCGCGGACTTTGAGGCGTGGATGTTTTTGTTTCTGCAATCAGATCCACGAACGTTCCAGTTAAAAGGTTACAAACAGACAGCCAGTAATACATCCAGCCTGCAAGTCAGAAAGATATTCAGACAGACAGACAGAGAGACAGAGCGACAGACATATAGACAAACAGGCAGACAGACAGACAAAAAGACAGACAGACAGTCAGACAGACAAACAGACAGACAGACAGACAGACAGACAGACAGACAGACAGACCGATAACACTTACGCACCGGGTGAGCCTTCAATATGGCGAATTTTGTCTTCATCCGATAGGTCGGCCAGAACTTTTTATATGCCCAAACTGTCTCCAGCAGCCGCGCCGGACAGTTGACCTGTACTGCATTCTCCATCGGTGGCCGTACGGATCCTTTGGCTTTCCACATTTGCTCAGAGTTCTGGACATAATTCTGAATCAAGTGTCGTAATTTATGTTGTAGTGTCTCCTTTGGTGGAAGATAATTCAGCGTTCGTTGCCGCAAATAATGCGTGGCGCAGTCCATCCGATCTTTGTTGAAATCGAATAGTACTGCGGTTTCAATCTTAGTTTCATTTGGCTCCGACGTCTCACCAATAGGCCGGAGTGAGATGGAACGACGCGACTCGGAATCACTGTCTATGAAGTCACTGCCGCTGTCTGAACTCTCGGAGAGGAAGTTCAGTTCACTGCCTGAAGTAGTTTTGTTTAATAAAGCACTCGGAATTATAAAAAATGTGTTTTCATTTTTTCAAGCCAAATTTGAATTCAGTTTATTTGATTTATGTAAGGGATTTAATATTTGATGCGTTTTTAGCCATTTAAACTGAATATGTTTTTTATGCCTAATTCGAAACGAAGAAGCAGGCTTATGTGGCGATCGTGTGAAATATATTTTTCATTAAATAGAAATGACCTGAAAGCAGTCCGCGACCTCGGACACCTCGATGCACATCGCGGTCGTATTCTCGATGGTCGTATCGGTGGAACAACAAATAATGCTTCGCCTTGTTATGCCGACGAGCAAGTCGATGGATAAAATAATGCTTTTTGCGTTGATAAAAACTCCTTCTAGGCACGACGCCAGCGGTTTCAGGCAACGGCACCTTGAGAAACTTGCGTTTCGGTTCAGGAATCTCATTTTCAGGCAGCGAATCACGGCTGACTCGGAACGACGGAATGAAGTCGTCCTCGAGAACCACTCGAGAGGTCTGCGGTGGAGCGGGAAGAGTTGTGCTGCTGCTGCTGCGAGAAATGTGGCGACTGTCATTGGATGAAAGGGCGTTCAAGGCACAGCGGAGTTTCGAACGGAATTCCTCGTCTGTGCGGTCGAAGCGACGCTCTTCCACCTGCGGCCGGAGATGGGCGAAGATGTTGTAATGGGCGGCGCGTTCCGGGTCGCGGAGGTGCTTCCAGCGGAGCTGGTGGTTCGTCTCGGACTCCATCAGTCAGCGTCGCAGTTGTTGCTGTCACTGCTGAGAGTACACTCTTAGTGTGTTTAATAAGTAAAGCAGAGAGGAAAACGGTTACTATGCGAATTACTGGAAAAAGCCACCTGACAGACAGACAGATAAACCGAACGACAGACAGGCAGACAAAAAGATACATAGACAGATTTGCAGACACACATTGTCAGACAAACAGACAGACATAAACAGCTAGACAGACAGTCATACAGACAGCAGACAAGCAGACAAAAAAATATATAGACAGATTTACAAACACACACCGTCAGACAAACAGACAGACAAAAACAGCTAGACAGATACAGTCATACAGACAGGCAGACATGTACATAGGGAGACAGACAAACAGATATATATATATGTTTGTCTGTTTATCGATGTAGATATCTGCCTACATGGCTGTATCTGTAGGTGTCTGTCTGTCTGGGTTCTCATGTATCTATCGTCCTGTACAGATATGCCGTAAGACGAACGAACCTCTGCATAGACACTAGACAGACAGACATCTTCAGTCATAGGCTAGTAGACTGGTGCTGGGTAGATAATCCCATGCACCAAAACAGCCCATTACCACTACCTCGAAAACAAAAAGTTTTACTCGACATGAGTTAAAAAGTAGGCAAACCACATGGCTGTACTGTGACCCTGCTAACCTATGCTCCCGAAAATCTAACCACCTTAGTCTGTACCGGATGTATACATGTAACAAGAAAACCAATTAACCTCAAATATCTGGCACGGTAAGAGAACATTTATCCTGATTGTAATACAAAACGACCCAAACGGTTTGACTGGTACTGCAAATGGACAGAGAGAGAATGAGACAAACAGAGAAGACGGGAAAGAAAAGAGGGAGACATTCCGAAAAAAGCAAAGAGAATGTACAAATGTACAATCATCCAAAAGGTGCCCTCTCCATCATAAAGGCGATCCTGGGACACGCATCCTCGCGCCAACCCAATGCTTCAGTAGTGTCTGTGAGAGAGTGCGTCGGCAGAGGCGGCGGATGAGGAATCACGGAATAGATTATAAATATATGGGATGCATGCCGGATTTGCCTTTGATCTTTTTCCGGCACACCGGGCACTCCTTGGACTGAAAGATATGACCGGAGCAGGACTTGCAGAGGACGTGGCCGCACACGGTCAGGCAGACAAGTCCCTCATTCCGTTCCTTCAGCTGCGGAGAGAACGGTTCAGTCAAACTATCTGGAAGCCGCCACAGAGCTACGGAGACAGATCGACGATATTGCAAAGGTACTCGTACCTCTTTGTTCGAATCCAGGCAGACAGGGCAACGGAAGGCCACCTCCTCGGGCGGCGGAGTCTTCGCCTTCTCAACTTCGGGCTTGCGCTTGCTCTGTTTCGAGCCCTGTCGAGAGAGAACAAGCTCTTACATGTACTGGACTCTTGAAAACAGCAAGGCAATGAAACGAAAGATACCTCGTCGGATTGGTCTCCTCTCCGCTTGGCACGTATGCTGCTGCTTCCGCTAGTGGTGCCGGTGGATTCCACTTCGACGATTTCAAGTGTAGCTGCAACAGTCGCAGACCGAATGAACAACAATTCTTCTTCCAATCACCAAATTGCTGCAGAAAGCTTACAGTTTAGATCTTGGTTGTGAGATCGGGTATTCATGCGAGTCGATGTCGATCCTGAAAGGTAACGTACCAGATTAGAAAATTGATCAATCAAATTTACGATCCAGCCAATCAATCAACCGATGGATCACAATTACTCTTAAACGAGTACGGAACAATTCGCTCACCGGAAGTTGAAGCAGTAGCAGCGTCCTTGTTCTTATGCCGCTCCCGCCATATCGCGCGGGAATTGGAGACGACACCCTTGGAGCCGGAGGGGACGACCTCATCCTGAGTGAGATCGATCACAGCCGAGACGAGCTTCGGCGCTGAAGCAGAAGGGGAGGAATCTGTTCCGACAGAAGAAAGTCGTCAAAACTGCGAACAACGAACGAACAGCCGCAATAAAAACGTTGATGTACCATTCTGACTGTCAGAAAGTTCGACAACAAGAACCGAGGTAGACGCCATGACGGCGACGGCGTTGATGGAAGAAGAGAGGAGGATGACGATGCAAACCGGAAGATGATGCCGCAGTATGCTGATGATTTCTGAATAAATGCTCTGGAACAGATCAAAGACGAGCCATTTAAACGGGTAAAGTGCATTTACTACTGTAGCAACCCACTTGATTGTGAATGTAGATCGAAGAGGACTCCAATTATAGTAGCAGTAACAATTTCGAAGAATTCCCATATTTATTCAATCAATCAATCAATAGATAGAGCAATCCGAAATTCGTCAAACAATGAAGCAGAAATCTGTCAATTAACCGAAGAACTTCATATGAAAGAGCACGGCAGCAGAACCCACCAAATTAGTTCTGTTAATTTAAATATCACTAAATAAAATCATTTCAGCCCAAAGCCAACTTATGATCCTAGTTATATTTTATTTAAAAATTGGAAAAATAAAATAAATTTAAAAGCATTATTTTAAGCACAATTTAAATAAGCACAATTTAAACAAACCAATCAGTTCAATCAATAAATCAACCATCTGCTGTTGGCTCAAAGAACTTATTAACGTCACGTCATCTTCAGTTTCAGCATCCATTCAGCATTCATCGTCATTTCAAATTGAGCTAAAGTTTGAAATGGTTCGTCAAGCAAACACAACGTGCATGGTATAAATAAAAGTCCCAGTCCCACCGCGCGTACGCGGGCTCAGTGTGCAATTGCAAAAAATGATAACAAACAAAAAGCACGCTGATCAATCAAACAATCAATCAATCAACACAGCGAAACCGTCACCAGCTGACATAACTCCGCAAACATCTTCCAAAATAAATACTGCGACCAGACGGTTTAACAAAACTGATGTTTAAGTTTCAAAATTATAAGCGCTAAAACAACCATATTCGAGATAGAGGGGTATATTTTTGTCAATGACTCAGAGAAAAACGCGAGTTTCAAAACAAACAAACATAACAATTAAACTCCAATCAACCAATCCACCAACGAGCGCACCGAATAACCGAATAAATCAAATTGCTAGTCTTCATTCACTTTTCTCCTAAGATAAATGGATACCCCTTGCACAACAGCTTAGCGAAAGTATATTCTTAGACCTACCTACGGGTACGGAGGCAATTAGTGGGTTGATCAGGGCACCAGAGCTCCTCAAAAATAGGCGACAGAGCAACTTTTCATCCAACTTCCGATTGAACTGAACTGTTTTTGTGTCTCCTGAAAGTTCTTATTTATTCACCTCGCCTCTTTGTGGTGGCCCGGGAAAGACCCGTTACAAGCGCGTCATTTAGATACCAGTGACTCTAGTGAGGTTTAAAAAATCGGGAACCTTCACGGTTTGGGAAATTAAAAAAGGAAAATCGGAAACTCAAAAGTGGTTGTTCAAAAATTCGATTTCTGAATCTAAAAAATTCTAAACAAGACAATGAATTCTGAACAAGACAATGGCCAGGAGCAAGGTTCGGCAAAGGAACTCGAATATGAACATAAGTAAGATATGATAATGAATGAAGGGGTTGCTTTGAAGCCGTGTAGGAGCTGATCCGACACCGCTTGTGGTAATGTAGGGAACCCCATATTGAACAACAAGAGCAATCTCATTCTCACCTTAATGGCGCGCCGTTTACTTCAAATCCTCCATTCTCTCAAACACGGTTCAATACGAAAATTCAAACACAATTTGGCCTTGACAAGGATGCCAGCATAATATTTAGTTGAATTGCTGAAGCCATAAGAATTATTTGTAGAAATGTTCGTTCCAGTATTAGTAGGATCCGAGACAGATAAAACAAGTTATTTAAAGTGAATTTTTTCTATTTTGTGCCGCAAGGCTCACCTTCATTTACCTTATCAGGATCAGCTGACTCATTGACTCTTGACTGGTCAATCAAGTCTGTAGGATCGGCAACAGCAGAATCTCAAAACTGTATCAGGCTGTGATAACTGCCACCAGGCACAGCCTTCAGGCTAGATCAACATTTTAACGACACTTTTGTCGCACAGCTTCTCCATTCTAAATGACACACGAGATTTGGATCGCTAATCAATCGGCCCCGAAATCGAACAACATTCTCTTTGAAAATCGGAACATTAATAATTCGGGGCTACTAAAACAAGGCCTTGATTGCTTGATTATAAGCGTTTTAGCACTCAAGCAATGCAAGCCTTGATTGCTTGATTACAGGCGTTTTAGCAGTCAAGCAATTGAGGCCTTGATTGCTTGATTACAAGCGTTTTAGCAGTCAAGCAATTGAGGCCTTGATTGCTTGATTACAGGCGTGTTAGCACTCAAGCAATGCAAGCCTTGATTGCTTGATTACAGGCGTGTTAGCACTCAAGCAATGCAAGCCTTGCTTGGCCAGGACAGGGCCGCCTGATTAAGGTTCCAAACCTCGTCATGCACTAATACTATACGAATAGTAACAATTTTCGCAACACGAAAATAACGATATAATCAAATCTGGAATGCCTCTCATGTGAGGTATGCAAAAAAGGGGGCGCAAATGGTCCACCGCCACACACAGTACCACCCAAAACCTCTACAGAATCCCCTTCCTCCCCCCAGCAAGAATTAAAAGCCGCACAAAAACAAATGACTAGCACCGTTTCCCTCAACAGGTTAGGCGGCAAAAGGTAAGTTAAAAAAATCTACCCTTTCACATTCCAATTCGTATCACAGTTGCTCCCGCCGCGTTCCCATTCGGCACTACCGGATCCAAGTGGCTGATCCGGCTGCCACCGCTTCCGCCACCGGAGTCGTGGTGATGCGCACCGTACCGCGTGACGCCGGTGGCCGGAGGCGTAGTCTTGAGACTCTCCCGTTGGGATTGAATCTGCGACGGCGTCACCTTGGGCAGTCCCGGGGACAGTGGACTCCTCCGGACAGGACTGCTCCCCACGGACTCCTTGGTGGTGATCATTTCCGTCCGCTCGACCGCTGAGTCGGCGCGACGCACCACCCGATCATGGGCGTGGCCGTCCGTCGCGACCTGGACCACACTGACGTAACGATGGTCGCCGGCGGAGGAGAAGGACGACGAACCAGCGCCACTGTGGCGACTTCTCGGATCAGGTGAGATAGGTGAGGAGGAGGGAGTAAGCTGGTCAGCAGGCCTTATCCGGTTGCTGTTACCTGAAATGTTGAAATGTGAAACATAGAATCCAGTTGAATATTACAGCTAGATTTACTATTCCAAAAATGCATCGACACTTTTCTTACCTCTTCCGGCGTGATTTGGGTCGACGTTATCATAAACCGAGGCGGCGTGCTGTGACATCTGCCGGGAAGTGGGCCGCGATGACGTCACACGTTCTTCGGAAACATGCCGTTGAGCAGGACCGACGGTGGTGATAAAAGGCGGGGGAGTAGTGCCAGCGAGATAGTTGCCGCCGTTGGATAACCGGGACGAGGCGTTGTCGTCGGCGGATGACGTGGAGTTGCGCTCGACCATGCTGCTGGAGTCTACGAACCGGCGGACCTGTCCGACGGTCGGATGGTACAGTAGGCCGAACGGTTTAGTGGGCATTTCGTTTTCCACGTTAACGGGGAGGTCAAGTTTCTGGCGCCGCAGTTCCTCCATGCACTCGGAGAGCTTATCGATGACCTCGTCGTCGTGGAAGCGGAAGTCCAATTCGAGTTCACGCTGGAGAAGATCAATGACGCCTTCCATGGACTTCCGTTTGAGGATCTCCTCTGCAGCAGAAATGGATGGTTGGGAGACAAAACAACGCAGCAGACAGACAGACAGAACCAGAAGGGACATGTAGATCTCGATTTCTAATGAAAAGTATGAACAGAGAGACATAAAGGCAAGTCAGCCAAGCAACTTGGCAGACACACGAACAGATCAAGCAGCCTGAAACCAAAATGCAAAAGAGCTATCTAACAGCCAGACAAACGGTGAAGTCAGACAGACAATCTTATAGATAAGCACAAAATCGGGCTGAGAGATAGTCATATGCATAAATAGCAAATCAGGGCAGTCAGGCAGTCAAGTAGACAAACATCCAAGCAGGTAAGCCGACCATCACAGACAGTTAGCCAGGCAGTCAGACAGTCGCACAGACACCCACTAAACCACAGACAGGCAACCAGCCAGACAAAAAACAGAGACTGCAGACACAGACTGACAGCCAGACATTCAGACGGTTAGATGGACGAGTCGACTTACTTGAATGCATCTTGAAGACGTTATACGCCATCGCAATAAGGAGCCGTTCTCCCTCGAACAGGTAGATATCCCAAAGCCGCAGGCACAAGTGGAACGGCACCCGATCCAGGAAACACTGGAAGAACCACTTGACCGAGTACAGGTTGGTGTGGATGTCGTGCTTGTCGATGTGCTTCTTAATCTTGGACAGATTCTTCTTCAGGATCGACTCGTGCACGGTCTGGAAGCGCACCAGTTTAGGGAAACCGGGTATGAAGAAGCCGTGCATGGCGAATTTCCGGTCACTCAACAGCGCAGAGAGGCCCCAAAAGGCGTCCTGCGTGACGGCAACGGGAAAAGAGAGGGAAGAAAAAGCAAAAGGCGTTAGGCGGAACTGGAGAATGCGTGGGCGTCTACACATCGCCAAGGGGGGAAGGGGGGCATTCAATCGGATAAATCACCTCATCAGACATATACATCAGAAGGAGCGCGGCGACTTGTGACATCCCCTGACAGTAGCCGACTTCCTATGGGACCGAAACACACAAAAATCGATCTGCGGCAGTTATTCAAATAACTGTTACAGTTGCCGATTCAAAGCACAACCATGTTGCCCTTCTTCTTGGTCCGATGAAAGGAGACGGACTGATGTGTTGGCCTACCGTGTTGTACATGGAGTAGGCCGCCAGGACGTGGAACAGCGCCTGCTGTTTCACTCCGTACCGCTCCCTGAACATCTCGTGGTTGCGATATGTGCGGTTGACATCGAGATCAATTTGACGGATTTCCGGTGAGTGAAGTCGAGCGAGATCTCGCATTTTCTGATGGCGGAGGAGACAGACAAATACACACATGAAATGTCAACGCTCACGCGCGGTCACTCGTCAATGCAATCGTGCCTGCCGACACTTAAGACATCATTTTTTCCCAAATTTAGCAAGGTTTTCTTGCCTGGGCCCTGATGGCGTTTTCTTAAAAGATCGGTGATATTAACGAGCAATAGAAAGTTGTACCTTATAGACACCTTCTTGCTCCTGTTTGATTTCGTTGATTTTGAGGAGGCGCAACCAGACTTCGCTCCGAACCTTGTTGGGAATGCCTTTGTATATTCTTTTTTTCAGCTGTAACCAAAGGACAGCTTGAAAATGGTGCAAAAGACACGGGATGATTCTCTAGCTAGTCTGTCCGAAGGGTATTTTCCTCAATTACATATTTGTCTCCTGTCAATCCGTTTTCCTGTTCACGTCTTCTGCCTGATTGCCTATCTATCTGTCGGTCTGTCTGTCTGTCTGTCTGTCTGTCTGTCTGTCTGCTTATCTGTTGGTCTGTCTGTATGCTTAGTGGGTCTGTCTATCTGCCTATCTATTCTTGATCGCTCTCGTCTGGTCATATTAACTAAGCCAACCTTTTCGCTCCCAGGTCTGGTAAAGTAGTCCCAGTTTTGAAGCATTTTCAGCCACTTGTCGACTCGTGCCATTTCGGTCTCAACCATCTTCTGCCGATATGAAAGCAACTCGTTTACTGTAAATGAAGTGAAACAGAAGCCAATGGACGTTTTCTGTATACTTTGTTATCGTTTCTACTGAGGACCGGCAGGCGTTGGTCGTGGATGAAACCGTAACGGTCCTTTTTATGGTAGACCTCCCACTGCGGATCTTCCCACGGGTCAATCGCGACATTATCGTCCCGACCCCGATCATATCGCGCCACTATCTCCCTCCGCTCTTGCGCAACATTATGCTGGCTCATAATCAGCGGCAATAACGTCCGCACGTTCCCGGAATCGACTCAATTAACCTGTCAGTATCGGAACTGTCCTTCTTCCTGTAAAAAGAAATATCCCTTAATGTCAAAAAGCGCCTCAATTATTTTCAACTATTTCTCAGCTACAATGGAATTTGCAAAGCCGTCCTTCCAAAACGAAGTGCCATGCAACTGACCCCACTGCGCAGGTTCTTAGTTTTGCCAAAAACTGCAAACATTATAATCAATCAATCAATCAATCGACCAGGATTGTGTTGAATGGCATCAAAATCTGAACAACCGCAGCGAACAATGCAAAAACAAATTAATTAATGTATTAAAATGCATCCAATTATATCAAGGCCCAAACTTCTAGAAATGAAGTTTAAACGAAAACGTGAAGAATCCCAGAGTAAAATAACCAAAGCAAAACGGATTCAACCAATCAATCAATTGACAAGTTCACTGATACAAGCATTTATGCGACAATCAACCAATCAACCAACTGACAGATTTACTGATACAGGCATTCATGCGACAATCAACCACATCGATGCATCAATAAATTGCCACTTACGTAAGAAAATTCCGCACGGCTTTAGAAATAGAGTGTCACATCCGTAACAGTCCGAATTCCCCACCAAAAAAGCTGGAAAAAAATAAATTATTTATCCGAGAAAAGAAAGCCGACCTGCAGCACCAGGATGCGACTTTGCAGAATGAACTTAGTTCTCTTTTAAAAAAAACTATTGACGCTTCCTCGCCGCTGTGATTCCAACGCTCCAAAGTCATTCACAACAACCATGAAAAGTCAGAAAGAAGCACGTCGCGCCGCGGCGCTCGTAAAAACAATGGTATCCACTCATTCAATCCACCCCCGCGAGCAGACCGCAGAAGGGAAGGAAGGAAGGAGGCTCAATGGCGACGATAAAGAGGCCCGAAAAACTCCAGCATGCACACAACCGCCACGTCAAACTGCTTTCCAAATCCGGTGGGTGTGTGTAAAAAATTATCATCAACCAGGATGCATGTCAGCATTCAGTAGTCGAGCCAGTTTTTTTTGCGGCGAATTATTTCTGAAGAATATTCCTACTCCTTGGAAGACCGCCTCTGAGGCGAAAAATTAAGAACAGGACGATCTTACCTCGACTGATATCAGATGTCAAAAGAGCTTGATTAATTGTCCACTCAGAAATGAGCTAATCGCGATTCGCGAAGCCAAGAGAGAAGAGGGGGGATTTTAACGAGAGATGTTGGGGGAAAACGTAATCAAATAAAACATGCAGGAATGTGCAACGTGCAAATAATTGTTGACATGTTTTGCGGCATTTGACTCACCACGAACACTCCGCCAAACATGGTGAGTGGGATGGAACAGAGTGGGGTGCAAACTCACCGGCAGACGGCGTTGTCGTCGTACTTCGTCATGGTTGTCTATAATACTTATGGTCGTAACACTTGTCGAACCTCTCGACATCCGGAAAGTTCCCTCGGGTGGAACGGACCCTGCTCGAGCTCCGGGATGGCAGGAAAATATTCCACCGAATGTGTCCAGGGCTGGAAAATTTGTTCGTATCACTTAATGCCTCTTAAAGAAGAAGAGCCGGCCATTTTTAGTTCCTGGCGCGACCGTGATTTTTGCCGGGTCTCCTCGGCTAATCTTCCGAGCAACACCTCGTAAAAACCGCGCCGACGTTTTTTCACACGTGAAACGAGCTCCCAGATCGAGGCTGCCGCGATCGTTTGTCGTTCTCCATTATCGCTTGTCTGCCAGCAGCTGGCACGGAAATATCGCTAAGGTCGCCAGTAAAAGAACAAGCGCAAAATTGCTTTATTGCCCGTCAGAAGTGGCTCAGCTGTCGTCTGAAGAAAAAGCTGGGTCGGACGTTTCCAAAAGCAGTGAAAGGCTACGATTATTTCATACAAAATAATTTTAAAAAAAACATTTAGAATTAAATTAAATTTTTTCGGAATTAAATTTGTTAATTAAATTTCAGAATTAAATTTGTTAATTAAATTTCAGAATTAAATTTGTTAATTAAATTTCAGAATTAAATTGTTTACTTTGAACAACTTTTCAATTTAAGAATTAAATTTTTTGGTAGTTTAAGTTTTACACGAACGAAATACCGGTAAAGAGACAAATGCTTCCGCAAAACGAACAGAAATTACAATCTATGTGCTATCGGTTGTACATCGCAATACATTAGAATTAAAGATAAGAAAAGGGGCACGAAATTGACGAAGTTGCCTCTTATTAGATGCTCCGCAACTTATACAGTAAGCGACAGAATTTAATCTCATTGAAGGTCCCGGAAATGAGCAAAAGGGGCGGGACAGAGGTAACACTTGAAC
>LRSR01009446.1:7176-17509 GCA_001579985.1 Hypsibius dujardini | reverse complement strand
AGAGTGCATGCACACGGTGGTTGGCTTTGTAATTTTACTTTCCATTTCGAAACAGCGACCACATCAAAATGATCGGTCGGTTATATATTATTCATGTTTGTCAAAGAATCTCATCCTTCGGTTGTGTAACCGCGTAATCGATGGACGGACGATTCCCCGGCTGGGAATAGTTCTATCGGCTGGGAATAGTTCTATCGGCTGGGTATAGTTCTATTGGCTGGGAATAGTTCTATCGGCTGGGAATAGTTCTATCGGTGCTTTTAGGTATTGACTGTATTGACCTTCAAAGGTTTCGAAGCAACACTCTTGCATAACAGCTCACTTTATTGAAGTCAATTATCGCGTCCGCTGCAGTCACTTCCGGTGGGACTGTATTATTGAAAATTAACACTGTTGCCGTGAATCTCTGCAGAATCTGTCTGATGTGCCGTTGCGGTTACATGTTACATTCAAACATTTTGTGTTGCGTAATAGAATAATAAAAATGTTAAAAATGCACGTAACTACCTACCTGGCCCTGTTCCGATTAAAGTGATCTGTTCGAAAGTATGCGTTCCGATTATAGACACATGTTCTTCGTCGGGATATCGTGCCACAACTGCTGGACATAACATGCGCTCTCTAGCTGAATATTCTCTAGCTGAATGTTCTCTAGCTGAATGTTCTCTGGCTGAATGTTCTCTAGCTGAGTGTTCCCTAGCTAAGGGTTCTCTAGCTAAGGGTTTTTTAGCTAAGGGTTTTCTAGCTAAGGGTTCTCTAGCCGAATGTTCTCTAGCTGAGTGTTCTCTAGCTAAGGGTTCTCTAGCTGAGTGTTCTCTGGCCGAGTGTTCTCTGGCTGAGTGTTCTCTGGCTGAGTGTTCTCTAGCTGAGTGTTCTCTAGCTGAGTGTTCTCTGGCCGAGTGTTCTCTGGCCGAGTGTTCTCTGGCCGAGTGTTCTGAGTACCAGTACCGATCACCCTAGTATGAACCCTTACCACCATATCGTAGGAAGTTAGAAGAGAGGACCACCTCGACCTTGTATCGACTTAACAATTTTGGCGGTATGAGTTTAGCAATTAAAGTTATTGCCGATTTAAAGTTACATTCACATGAAAGAGCGTACCAAACACGTGTAACTCACCTAACAATTAATCCAGAAATTCCAGAAAAGTGTATGATGCACGTGACATGATCCTTGAAATTAGGATATCCTAGGAATTCTCAATATCCCACAACAGACAGTCAATACAGGCAACATCCACGGTGGATGTTGAGTGCGGATGGATAAGCAGAGATGTAAATTAGATTACCGGCAAATCGGCAGCCGAGTTGCCTCTCGGGCTACAGCAAAAGCCCGCTTCACAACAGCGCCCTCACAATGGGCCAGCTAAAACAAATAAATAAAAGAGTTTATCAATATAATAATTACAAAGTGCTACAGTGTATAGTAGAGGCGCGAAGCAGTCAGGGTCACACTGCGCAGTAAACAACGCGCGGATGCAGTACACGCACGGATAAATCTTTCCGTCTGCCGTATTACACGGTCTGCCGTATTACAGGGTCTGCCGTATTAGTGTGCGGGATACCTTGCAATGCCCAATCAGCGTGAAGCAAAAAAGGTATACGGAAAACTGAAATGATTATTCAATACATGACAATGGCCTGGCCCTCGCAGTGCGCGGGCGAACTAGATGGCCGGTACCCTTTTTTACCGTAAGGAAAAAAAGCGCTATTGTCCAGCCTGCAGGGGAAAAAGGTAACAGATCGTATTGCGACATACAAACAGCGAAGTAACAAGGTGCGGAGGAATGTAAACAGGAGGAAGGTCATGGCTCGCGAGAAATATGTGCGAAAGCCAGTCGACAATAGGCCGCGCGCCGCCCAGACCATGGTGCGGCAGTTTCTTTTTTTAATATACTCTAATTACTCATAGTCTCCTTTGCTTACTGGGGTATCGTAACACGCCACCAATACAGGGCAGTCTGCCAAATATATATGAGAGAGAAATGGAGGAGAGAGAGAGAGAGAGAGAAAAAAACTCCACGGAATGCACACAAAAGGGGCAGCGGTGCACACACGCGTGCGCACCCACCGGCCAAAGCAGACAGAGCGACAGGGCGACACATTCAATAATTGAGGGCAAGGCTAATTTTGTTAGCAACACCTCAACTTTTTCCCACCGTTTGCGCCACACTACACTCTGTCTCACATGTCGCTGAATCAAGGAAGCATTATTCACAACAGACTCTTTTCCTTATAGATATTCCACATTGTGCACACACCGCGGACACCGGAAACAATACGCTGGACTGTTTAGAATATGAAAGGGTGATCGCATAATCGGCTTTTGTCTTGTTCTTTGCCTTGGGTCGCGCCGTCTGTATCTCTCTGCAAGAAGGAATGTTTCCGTGTGTAGATCTACTCCAATTAGGCTGTTTTTGGTTGACGCGCATAGTCGAGGGCTCTAAGACTGCGACACTTGGTGCACAAAATTGATCTGCCTGGCAGCGAAACAAAAGATCCCTGCAGCACGTGTGTCTACTGACCGGTTTGAAGGGCGTGCCGGAAGTGCCACAAACAGACAGTGCAACATCTTGCTCTACTCATAATACATCATCCTGTACATACACATTTGTAGACTCAACGTTCGATTGGACCGAACAGGAAGGGAACAATTCGATTGGACCGAACAGGAAGGGAACAATTCGATTGGCCCAGACAGGGAGGGAACAATTTGATTGGACCGAACAGGAAGGGAACAATTCGATTGGCCCAGACAGGAAGGGAACAATCCGATTGGACCGAACAGGGAGGGAACAATCCGATTGGACCGAACAGGGAGGGAACAATTTGATTGGACTGAACAGGAAGGGAACTATTCGATTGGACCGAACAGGAAGGGAACAATTCGATTGGACCGAACAGGAAGGGAACAATCCGATTGGCCCAGACAGGAAGGGAACTATTCGATTGGACCGAACAGGAAGGGAACAATTCGATTGGACCGAACAGGGAGGGAACAATTCGATTGGACCGAACAGGGAGGGAACAATTTGATTGGACCGAACAGGGAGGGAACAATTCGATTGGACCGAACTTGAAAAGGAACAATCCGACTGGATGGAACTTGAAAAGGAACAGCCCGATCACACGGAACACGAAGAGAACTGTTATTCCGGCAGATTACGTTCCCAGGCTGCAAGTTTCGAATAAACGACATTTTCTAACACATTTTAATACAGGAAAATCCGCTGCACACCGTGAAAGATATCATTCATCATCCAATCATTTGCTGACACCGCAGAACAAGGACCGAAAACGCCACACCGAGCCACTGCTAACAAATGAAGCCAAAACTATCAAAGGGAGATAACACGACAACAAAACCGTCAGACTTAACGCTGGACGACGCCACGAATTAAAAAGAGAACGCATGAAAAGAGAGAGTGAGAAAAACCGCCAGTCGAGATTACAACACAAAACCACCCCGAGAGAATTCAACGTGACACTTCTTCAGACACAACATAAGTCCAGCGATTAAATAAAAGACAGGCGTTGGTTCTCCTTCAGGAAGGGGTGTTGCACGATGCCCTGCGTGATGGCCTGACGCATGACCGGATCCGCCATGACGGGAGCAGCCGGGGCGCCACGACCGCGTCCGCCGCCACGTCCACCGCGAGCTCCTCCCCGTCCACGTCCAGGATTGGAGGCCGCAGTGCTACAACAACAACAAAACGAAACAAAGTTTAGGCGACGTAAAAAACGAAAACCGAAAGCTGCAGTACTGCCGCGTTCCGCGTTAGCTTCGTGCACTGCAAGAACATTACTTCGTTATCCTAGCCTGTAGTGCACGTAAACTCATGCGCGGATCCATAGGTCTAAATTTACGGTGGGTCTACTTCTACTGCGCGAAGCTAACGCGGCAGTACAGTACACCACGCGAAAGGAAGGGACAAGAGACTCACTGTCGGATGACACTGTCCGCCAGTACAGCGCAACGGGCTGCAGCCAAGTTCGCATAGTAGAGCGGCGCCGGGATGGACACACCGAGTGTGCAGCGCTGGTAGATGTAGCACAGCGCCATAGTCAGACCTAAACGGAAGTGAGACAAAACGGGAACGAATGAAAAGGACACAATGTCAGACTACCAACAAAAGACTACCAGCCGGAGATAAGGGCGCCTAACCTTGGACGTCATCGGCGTCAGTCTGCTTACTATCCTCATTGACTAGGATATTATAACGAATCGGGCGAGAGGTGCCCTGAAATTAAGCACGGAAGATTTCACAACTAGTGGATGAAAAGATTTTGCGGAAATATATATGTGTACGTTCTGTACAGACCAAGAGGCCGCGGTGCGAGGCGAGGTAAAAGTCATCTCCGTAAGGGTCCACAATCTGGTCATCGACGATGAGGCCCGGCGGAATGTTGTCACGAGAGTACACGGGGGCTCCCATGGCGTTCTTTGTGGGCTTCTGGAAGAAGCGGGTGCGATGCATCTGAAAAAAAGAGCAGAGAACTGAGCCATCGACGACGACTCATAGAGTAAGCTCGCTTGCCAAGACCAACATCGAAGCAAAAAGCAGCACGACAGTGACAGCGACAGGTACAAAGTAGATTACAGATACCAATATAGTGTGCAAGACTCAGGTTTATACTGCCAAAAAACTGACCTTATTTACCACTACGAAGACCAACTCGATCTGGGCGTTCAACTGACGGAAGGCCTCTCGTATACACCGCAGATCGTTGCGATTCAACTGGAAAAAGGAAAATACGAATCTTCAACAGTACTAGAAAAAAAATCTCGAATTGGAGCTAATACGTGAATGAAGGTAATCGAAGACCGACGGACGACCGGTAAGCAAAAGCAGACTCACCTCTCCCTCCTGAGTTCGTGTGACGCCGTCGCGGTACACGATCAGTAACTCTGGGAAGCGTCCACAACTGGCGCGGTACGCATGGAGCAGATTCTTGATCTTCTCCGTGATCTGCGGCAGCACCGCATCGTTGGCTTCTAAGGAAACGCACCACATTTAAAGTCGCTTTCCGCCAACAACATGTGACGGAATGAACAAAGCTAGCCTTACCGGTCACCATCATCTCAGAGACCCAAGAGCGGAATGTGTCGTCGGTGCTGCCGACGAATCCGGCATACGAGGGTTTGCAGTCCTCGTCCTTGGTCTGCCCATGGGACAGGGAGATTCCAATGACCATGAAGTAGCGGTGGAGCATTTTCAAATTGTCCAGGCCATTCTCCGTGAGGGTGTTATTGTTCCCTGCAATAACTCCAGCAAATTAAAAACTGGCCACTGAAACAAAGTGTCCCCGCCCTCCAACATTCTGCCTGCAGTAATCCGTCTCAACGAACTAATCAAAGCAAACACTGTGAACGAACTTACCTCCGCACTTGATGTTGACTTTGAAGAGGATGTTGTCGATACAACCGCGCGGGTTCCTGTCACTGGAAATAAAAAACGTAAACGTAAACTGGAAAAACTTCACTCGAAGCACTGCTCCGTCATAGTTCAAGTGGCACTGCATACATCGTTTGGTTCAGCAGACCCTGGCTGGGGATGCCGAGGTGATTGTCCATGACGGCTTTCCAATCGCTATACATCCTGTCAGTGCCCCGGTCAAAGATGCCGAAAACAAATTTCGGGTTGAAGTGCTGGACGCACTCGGTAATTTCCGCCACCATTCGTTCCGGAGGTTGCTCAATATTATAAATGTTGATTCTTCGGAGCAAAAACAAGGCGTCCACGCAAACACAACAATTAATTCCACATCCCGCGGAATTGCTGGCAATTACTTTCGAAAGAGCATGCAGGACGAGGCTTACAGATTGCCCCAGGTCATACCGCGGCTCACGGCCTCCTGCGCCATCTGCTGCAGGAACTGAACCACACGATTCTGAGCCATACACGGACAACCGCTCGAGCGCCCAATGGGGAAGACCAGGACGAGATAAGCGGGCACTAAAAAACGGTAAAAAGGTCGATTATACAATCTGGATTAATAAGCAGACAAAGAGGAGCCTTGGAGATTGCCGGCAAAGGTAACCTGACGGAACAAAAACAAAAGGACGCGGACACGGCATCCAAAGCAAGGCAAACGTGACAAAAACGACAAACTATTGGCCGAAAGTGAAAACATAACTTACTGACGGCAGATTTCTGGTACTGTACGCCGCGAGCCATTGTCCATTGTCCGTTGATGGGTGTAACGACCACTGGCGGCGAATTCTCTCGCCGTGGACGATACTCGATGGCGGGCAAGGGGAGGACGCGACCGCCGATTTCAATGAAATGATCTTCAATGGTCAGGCCAGTTTCAAGCATCAGAGGATGACTCCGGACTCTAGAGATGTCCATGAACTGTGCGATCTCGCCAATTCGTTTGTCCGGGCTCAGCGACACTGCCCGGATGAACACAGCCTAAACAGATCGAAACTGGACAAACATTGAGAAAACAATGGCGGTGTCACTCGTCAACGTAATCAACTTCAGAAAGTGGAATGCCCCCACCTGATCCTGCTTGGAGAGGAGAGCGTTGTAGCGCTGACCAGGCGTGAGGTAACACTTTTCCAGCGGCACGCGGTAGGTGGCGCTCCCGTAGTGCACTTCAACGCAGCCGAGCTCGGGGAATTCGATGGGGATGTTGTGAGCCGCATAAGCTTCTGCAACCTAAACATAAAAGGAGCAGATGCTTGATCAAAGAGCAGAACGATTTGAAAATGAAGAGAACTATGGCGGACATCTTGCCGTAGTTTCAACGCCGTCAGCCACAAATTGCTGCACAGCCGAGCGGTAGAACATTTTCCCCAGCTGGCCGAGCGGACCCGGCAGCAGGCAAGTTTCTCCATCACTCGTCTGGAACTCTACCAAACGTGTACGGAGGATCGCTCCAAGGCCCTTCTTAAGCGCCAACCGGGAATCGATTCGACTGGCCGGGGTCGGCGTGCCCAGTTCCATCATGCTGCATACGATCTCATGGAGTTTCCCCTCGTTGAAGAAGACCGAGTGGGTGAGATCGGCGTTGAGAATCAGGCCAGCGCAGGTGATTTTGAAAGATGCAGTGAAACCGGGCCTACACAGAAAAATGGAACGAAGACGCAGCATTCGAAAGTGAGCATCCTCTTTAGGTACTAGTAACTAGAAATGGAAAAAGGAAATCAATCAAGAAAAGCGTCAATTCCCGTGAAATCCGCAAAAACGCGCAATCAAGTTGTACTTCAGTGTTTTAAACGATAACTGTCCGTGAATGAGATTCATCTCGAAAAAACTTTCCGAAAAGTGAGCGAGCTAGCTCCAACTTACCAGATAGCCCGGTAGCGTCCTATGTCACGGGGAAAACGTTGCTCCGTGAGGTTAGAGTAGATTTTGTCGCCCATGGAGACGATGATCTGGTTGGGGCGATCGGGATTCTTCTCAGCGTGGCTGGCATCCGTCATGGCTTCACGGAGGAGCAAGTTCAGAGCCTGCTGACGCTCGATGACGGCGCTGACTTGCTGGTTGGTCTGATGCTGCCGATCCATCAGCTGGAAATCGGCAGCCGTAATCAGCAGCTCCTTCGTGTAGGTCAGGGCAATGTCGTAGTGCATGACTACGCGGGCCCCGTCAGCCTGCCGCGGGCCGTCACCAACCACCGCGAAGTCTTGCTTGTCATGGAGCGCCATCGGCAGTTTCGGGGTGCAGTTTACCAGGACGAACGTCTTCTCGTCGTCGTAGGCGAAGAGGGGCTTGCGCGGCCACTGGAAGCGGTCTGCCATCTGGTCGAGGACCTCCACCATGACACGTCGGTTCTGATCCTTCCTAATCTTCTGCCCCTCACGGGCGCCTTGGAGGACAATGTTGCAGTCGAAGAACTGAAGTTGAGCCCGTTTCTTGGCTGAAAACGAAGAAAACGAAGAACACGAATGATAAAAGTCGCACAAGATAAATAGGATGCGCACTACGCAGGCCCGTCGCAGGTTAACGTGCAATCCAACCCGGAACATCCCCGCAAACTCCAAAACTAAGGAACAAAGTCTTGCTCAAACAAAAGAAAAGAATCAGAATTAAGGTCTCGAGTGCGAGACTCGAAACTGAGATCACCAAAACAGAGCTCGACAATTCCCTTTCCTCACTCCTTCCCTTGTCATGGTCAGACACAAAGCACGATAAACGTTGGACACAAAACAAACATTCGCAACGCCCTCCCTCGATGTGTCTGGAAAGGCACAAAGCAGACACATACAAAGGAAGAAAAATTGCTCAACAAGGAAGAAAATCAAATTAATGCAACCAGGAAGTTCAACCATAATTCAAAGTTTCTTTCATTAAGTTTCAGACCCAGAAAGAAATACTATTGCTTCGATAAACTTCGCTTCCTACAACCAACTTGGAGACATATTCTGAAGCAAAATCTCATAGCCCAATGCCCCTGAGAAAAGAGACTAAGAAAAAGCTCTTCGACAGTTTCCTTCTTCCCTTTACCGTGATGACCCCATACAATAACGCATAATTTGAAAATCAAAACGAAATTCAAACAGTTTTCCCATGATGAGAGACCAGAAAAGCAACACGGAAGTAAAAAATAACGGCCGAAAATCAGACCTCTTGTCATTGGGAGCTTTGGGGAGAGCTTGAGGAGCTCCCGAAAAGCTGACGAACATCGCACTTACGGGGGATGCATTTGAACGCGTTGGTGATGACGTCCTTGGGCTGGCCTTGCTGTCCGAAAGTCTCGCGGCTTTTGTTCTCCAAGAACATCATATCCGGCGAATCGGCAGCTGACGGCGCGGGCGGGCGCGGAGCTCGAACAGCAGGAGCTGCCATTTTTCCCCCCTGCTGCTACTTGCTCTCGGTAACGGAAAATGCGGTTGGACGGCTGAAAGGTCTGGGAATGAAAGAAAAGGAGGAGAAAATCGGTTTATGAGAACGCGGAAGTGTGGATGAATTGAAAAGCTAACTCCGGAAAGAGAAGAAATGAATTGAGAGTAACGGAAACGTTTGTCTGATTTAATCGAACGAGTTGGAGATTTCATGAATCATAATCAATCTATTGCATTCGTTCCGAACTGAACACTGAACTGGTCAAAACATGGGCGGAGCATTCTGTTTTCTCCGCTCCTTCATCTGCCCCCCCTGGCGTTCATCTGCCCCCCCCCGGCGTTCGTCGGCTCGCATGTGTGCCCCCATTCAGACTTGTCTGGACCCCTGGCTAAAAATGATCGGCGAACAAAACAGCTGTTATTTTGTTGCTGCATGTATTGTTTATCTCCAGCACACAATGGATTGGCAATTTTGCCGGTGATTCGGAAGGTGTTGTTGGTTGAGTGATCTGTTTTCTCAAGGGTTTCTCTACGAGCACAGCAACTGAGCGAAAGCGCGCCATGGCAAACAGCAGCAGCAACAGCCGTGTGTGTGCCGCTGGAGCGGAATGTGACGATGACTTTTACGACGACAATCCGTTTGGTGACAGCTCGGACGATGATGATTTCGACATTCGCGTTTCACAGGTGAGCGAGATGAAGACTGATTTTTCAGTTGCAACGAAATTCTGCACCAATTATGCAACCAATCGGTGAACGGAGTAGTGGTGGGAAACAATGTTGTTGTCTAAAAGGCAATCAAAGATTCAGCTAATGCGCCGAAAACATTTGTAGCTAAACCAACAATCAATCAATCAATTGACCGAACAGTACCATAAGTAACAATATAAGCAGATGTGAATACAATAGGCAATCAATCAATCAATCAATCACTCACACAATCACACAATCAATCAATCACACAATCAATCAATCACACAATCACACAATCAATCAATCACACAATCAATCAATCACACAATCAATCAATCACACAATCACACAATACACTCCGGGTTCTTCACACAATTTTATTTCGGCATGTAAACTGAGATCCATCAAACGTTAATGGGTTTCTTTCTACCAAGTGTTTCGTCCTCTTTCAGATCAAGGCCATCTCAACTCCCGGAAGGGGTGCCGGATGGGATAACGTCCCAGAGGACGGAACGGAGGAGGACGTGCTCTTTGGTGTGCAGAGACGGAGAATTGGCGCGGGATGGGACTTGCCGTTGGAGAAGGTACGTTTTTGGAAACTTGGACCGTTTTGCAAGACTGGTGAGCTGTACTTCTTGTTACATGTGCTGTCATTGTACTCAGAGCCGGGTGCTGAGATCACGACGGATTGAGAAATTCTCCGATGACGAGACCAATCCTGACGATCCTCAACCAGATCGCCAGCTGAAAACGTTTCTCAAAGCTTTCGGCCTCAAAGAAGCTTACGATGCACTTCGAATGAAAGGCATTGATCTGCGACAACTGCTCACCATGAATGAAAGCCAGT
>LRSR01009444.1:0-23165 GCA_001579985.1 Hypsibius dujardini | reverse complement strand
ACATCATAACGTGAACATCCTGAAACACTGTGAAAAAGAAAATAACCAAGACTTAACCTTTCTAAAGAGACTATTCGTAGGCATAGGCATAAACACAGACAAGAACACAGATACAGACACAGACACAGACACAGACACTAACACAGACACAGACACAGACACAGACACAGACACAGACACAGGCGCAGACTCAGACGCAACACAGACATTGTCGCAGACAAGGAGGACTTCAGTCTTACTCGGATAAAAGTCTTTCATGGCATAATCCGGATTATACGGAGCATCCGATTTCGCCGCATCCGCCTGCCGCACTCCCTTCACCAGTCCGTTGGCGTCCGCCGGTCGGTGTGACTGCGGTTTAGCATCCCAATGGTATTCGGCGAACACCCCAAACAGCACGATGAACACCACCTGGAAAGCCAGCAAGACGAAGGCGAACTTCTTCCCGCTGGCGGCCTCATCGTGTGCCATTGTCTATACGTGCCTGTACGTCTGCCTGAAAAAGCCGGGACTTTACCGGCTCAAATTGTTAAGCTAAAAGTGAAATTTAACTCGACAAGAAGGAACTGTAACGACCGATGTCTCAGCTGCTACTGCACAAGGCGTATTTTCGGCCTCGCATTAAACTAGACAGTCGTTATCGCGGAGAGTCATCGCGGGCTAAAAGACGATTACGCGGTACTCGGTACTCGTACACTATACTATTCGATAAACTTTGACACCTTCTTCTGCGACCCTAGACACGGCCGCAGAGTCGTGCCTGTAGCCTGCGATAGGCACAAACGGAGTGTGTGCCGCCGCGGGAAACCGCCCTCCGGATCGCCGGTCCGCGGATCGACACAGCAAAACTGGTTCTGTGAACCATTGCTTTGATTTATGGTTTCTGGATGCGCAGCCCAAAGCACGACGGGAACTACTTGCAAATAGTCTGGAAGGTAGAAATGCTTGACAGGTGGTGTCTGTGTGTGTGTGTGATCAATATCTAATGTCTGTGAAGGTTGTCTGTATCATCCAGACAACAGTCCTAACAGATGTCTATGTGTGTCTGCGGAAAACATATGTAAAAGATGTCTGACTACAAGTGTATCTTAGTTTGAGGTTTGCGGGTGTCTATATGTAAATTTCTATGAAAACTGTGGCTTGTCTGTCGAGTGCCTTAATGCAGGTTGTCTGACTTAAAGGCCGACAGCCAGACAAGCCTCACACATTCAGGATATTCAGACACCGTATATCACTGAAACCACCAAGAGTCAGGCAGATCTGTCAGAATTTTTGGGCTGGCAAATAGCACAATCGACGGACATCCTTCACAGACATTCAGACGCTGGAAAAACAGCCAAGCATCCTGTGGGCACACATTGTCTGGCTAGTAGGACAATTGGCAGGCAAACGCTTGAGGGTGTGTCAGGCTGACCGAATGTCTATGAAAACTGTATACTCTCCAGACAACAAGTCTCCTCAGGGATGTATGTCTGTCCAGACGTTTGAGTATGTCTGAACGTCTGAAACTGTCTACGTATGGTGTGCTGGGTGTTCTACGAGCGAGATAAACGTGTCTGGATGATGTGTCTACCAACGTTAAGTGAATGTCTGAACAAACCGTGGTTTGACATATAACGGCCTGCCTGGATCCGTTGTCTCTTCCCGACTAACTAACTATGGCTGAGATTGTTTTGTGAAGTGTCTGAATGATATCTGTCTGACTGAAAATTTCCGTACAGATCTGTTACAATAATGCATGCACGCATTGTCCGCGTTCTGAAAGCGTGCCTGTGTAGATGTCCATCAGAGCCTGGATTGGACGAAAACGTGGGATGTGGCTATTAATTGGCGCCAGCTATGAACCACACCACCAGTCCTTCACCCCCGCACCGCGAACAGAACGATCAATTATACCAACCAACCTTCACCCTGATCTCTTTGCCACGGACCCGTCAGCGAAGGCAGGGTTCTGCCGGACGAGGGACGGAGCTACATGTCTATCTTTAGCTTACCGGGGAAAAAAACTGTCGAATTAATTCTGTTGACAAATGACTATTTTTTGGTCGGCGGATATGTCAGGGTACCGGTCCTATTATTACACCCCAAGGAATCACAGATGTGGAATGTACTCATCAGTAACGACGTAAAAGATAGATGTCCCCATTAGCTGTCGTTGTTATCATTAATTTTGCTACCGAGCGTCAAGACAGCTGTTTTGAAAAGTGTTTTAGCTCGGCCCGGCCGAACAGTCATCAAGCTTTCGCTTTTTAAGGTGATGTAATTAGTTGTTTTTCCAATGGAAAACGAACAGCCAAGAAAAACAATAAAACAGGCAGGCAGGCAGACAAGGAGTCAGTAAGATAAATAGTCAGACAGACAGACAAACAGACAGACAGACAGACAGACAGACAGACAGACAAACAGACAGACAGAAAGAAAGACAAACAGACACACAGACAAACAGACAGGCAGACAGCAAAGTACCCGGATCAGTCGGTCTTTGCCGAGTCATAGACGAAGGAAATATTCGGCTGCAGCTTTCTCAAATCATGTACTGTACTTAACATACTACGAGAATACACACTTTGAACATGTTATTTTTTAAAGCATGCTAAATTATGCGCTCAATCTAGCAGGACCAAGTGGCCAGAAATGGATTAGAAAAACAGCAGCATTTGTATTCAGCACATGGAATGTCTTTGTACGATGGAGCCCCTTAGAAGATGAAAGCGGTAAGATCCACACTTCAGATGAGAAAAGACCGCAGCTTTTATAAACGTTCTTACCCAACTTCTCAACCGCTTTTCCCTTTAACAGAAACCATCTGTTCCGGTTAGCAGGTTACACGAGCGGCTTGGGGCAAAATACAAAGAACAATCGCTGCTTAAGGATAAGAACACTGATGTAAAGACTAGATGGAAGAACCGACTAGGCACAGGCAAATACGGACGCATATCCAGACACAAACACATTTCGTATGCTCGCGATCTCAAGGGACAGCTAAGCCCCGCCTCCCTCGGTATGGCCCTGCACTCGATTGAACGTTTAATCTGATTCACTCTTCTCTGATTGACTGATTTCGTACAGCTTATTCGTTGTGCTCGATTCATTGATTGAACAGTCGTGGTTTTCCGTATATTTGTACTGTGGTGCTTAATTGATTGATTGTACTACAGTCGTGCTCTTTAAAAATATATTTGTCCCTACATTGCGAGTTTGGTGAACGGCACTGAATAGGCGCGGCCCGGGTTGATTAAAATTTACTGGTAGGGCAGAAAAGTGTCCCTTGAGATCGCGAGCATACGGTACTCAGAAAAAGATACAGATATTGACACAGACACAGACACAGACACAGACACAGACACAGACACAGACACAGACACAGACACACACAGACACAGACACAGACACAGACACTTGCGAGCAGTCGGCTTGCAATAACAAGAAAAGCGGTAGTCAGCGTGAGAAAAAATGCAGGTGTTCCGAGCAGTACTGGTTCCTTAATTTGTCCCAATTGGTGGCGCCACCTTGATCAATAGTTCGACGCCAGTGCTTAACTAAATCAATTTGTTTATTACTTGTAAAACAATCAGAAAAAATTCGTGGAAGTAACAAAAAAAATTATTTTGTTTTCAACAATTATATCTCGTCTCGATTATATAGTGGACTGAAATCAAGGAAAACCCCCCGGACCCTTGCCCCGCCCAGCGCCCACTCCGGGAGTTTTCAATTGCTAGCGCTGTAGAAATCACGCGACATTCTTATTGCTTTAGGGAAACTGCATAGAGCGCCTGTGGAATCGCCTCGAATTTATTCGCAATGTCCCTATCACAGAAGTTGCCATTTCAACTGTACACGTTCCAATTCATTTTTCCCGAACGCGCGAAATCAAATTTCTCCTTCTGCAGCGTGTGTGTCTTTCACGTGAATTTCGCCATTTTTAATCCCAACTTCATCCCCCCTCGCATCTCCCCGTTTTTTTTCGTGTGTCCTTCCGAACTTTTCGACCACCTCCTACTCACCGGCGCGCCGCACAGTGTAAGGACCGGAGAAATTTTTGGCAAGCGACGTTCTTGGAAGGTGAAAAAATTCTTCCTCGGCTTTTTGACATTTTGTTTTGATTTCGCCATTTTTATTTCCTACCACCTTCCTAAACGCATTTTTCCCCTAATCCCAGGTGTCTATCACAACTCCTCGTGGACTCTCCGATCACCGGCGCGCAGCTGAACGACCGGAGGAATTTTCGGTAGGCGACGTCTTGGCGCGTCAACAAAATCTTCCTCGGCTCGTGTCGTTCGCACTGATTTCGCCGTGTTTTTCTCCCACCATCATCCCGCACGTATTTTTCCCGTCATTTCAGGTGTCCACGGCAACTCGTGATCCACTTCCCGCTTTACCGGCGCGCACCGCAGCAATCAGAGGATTTGTTTTAAATCGTTAGGGGAATCAAAATGGCCAAAGCTGCCGCAACACGTGGAGCTCGTCCCGTGGCCGCCACCACGACCACCGCGGTCAAGCCCGCCGGCACCAACGGCACCAGCAACAACGGCGCCTCCACCTCAGTGCCGGAAAACGGCGCAGCGGGAAAATTCACGGCCGCCCAGCTAAAGGAACTCCAAACCATCTACACCGTCGGTACGGCCATTTTTTCACTTTTTTTAGCTTATCTAGCTTGTTGCAATCTCCCCTTTGTCAGGCGACAATGTTTGGGTCATGACGAAGGGCCTGTGGAGCAAGGCGAAAGTGATAAAAACGGACCAGGCGAAGCATCCGGAGGACGCGGAATTGGCTATTCCCACTTCACTGGTTAGTGCATTAACTGCTGCGATTGATTGACTTGATTGGCTAGATTTTGTCAGGAGTTTTGTTTTGTAATGTGTGCCTCCGGTTGATTGATGAGTTGACTTGATTGTTGAATGATTTTGATTTAGCATGGTTGTTTACGGTTGATTGATGAATTGGTTGTATGTGTTAAGGCGTTATTTTTGGTTGTTTCAGGTCCATTACCCGGGCTGGAGCGCCTCGTAAGACGCCATCAAACTCTATTTCAAGCCGTGCAGTAGTATTTACAGCTTATCCATCTGTAGGTTTGACGAGTGGGTGATTGGAGATTCAATCATGCCTCAGACCCCGGAGAACGAGATCCGTGCCGTAACGGAGAATGACACGGTCAAAAAGTCCATCGCGTAAGTCATTGCATCACGCTGTTTGAGATGTCTTGTTTTAATGTAGCCTTTTTGAGCCCACTCCAACTTTTAAAAAAGTGAAAATTCACGGGAAAGGCAATCGTGTTGTTCGTTTGGGACAGGGAATGTTCCTGGTCAATTCGCACGCAATCAACCAATCAAGCGAAAACTGCTGTAATGTATTCATTTCGCCTAGTTGTTGGGTGGTTTTTAAATCTGTTTGCTTTTCAGAGCTCCGGCCAAGCAAAAAAAGACCGTCGCGAAGAAGGAAAAGGCTGCTGCGGCGGTAAAGGAGGAAGAAAAGCCGAAGAAGCAGCCCTATCCGCGGAAGCCTTCGAGCCCGAAAGCTGCCGCCGCCCCACGGGCTGCCACCGCTCGCCGTGTCGTCGCCGAGGGTAAGGCCCCCGAACCGGAGCCAACTGCTACTACCACGGGTAATTTTAATGCCTCACGCATCACTAACATGGAAGATCTTGTCGATTTTTTATGGCTTGTCATGATTTCAGGCACGAATGGAAATCGCGCTGCTCGAAAGCCTGCTGTTGCCGCTGCTGCTGTCGCTGCCGAGGCCGCCAAACCGGAAGCTGTCTATGATTTTGTGGATGAAGCCGCGGCTGGGCAGAACGGCACGAAGAAGGGACGCGGCGGAGCAGGAGCTCGGAATGGGAAGGCGGAGGCTGCACCCGCGACGGAGAAGAAAACCACCCCGGAGGAGAAGGCACCCGCTGTTAAAAAGGCAGCCGCACCGGCTGCGAAGACAACTACTACGTTGACAGGTATTAAGCGTTTGTCTGCCTGACGATGGTTTCGCTTTGCCTTACTGCATCGTTCCTGCCTGACTGTTGTATGTCTGCCTGTGATTCTGTTTGCCTGTCTTTATCCGCAGATTCTTCCGCCGATCGGTCCATATATTGTCCTACGTAATAGAAATGTGTTTTCTTATACCTGTTTGTCTGTCTACCCATTGGGTGATTCTCTGTCTGCCCAGTCGTGGGATATGCCTGTCTGTCCATCAAGCGGTTTTCCGCACCTCCGTTCGAGTGCATTGTTTGTCTATCTACGAATGTCTGTCTTTCATCTACGAATGTCTCTGTCATGGAATTGCGTTTATCTACTCGTTGTTTTCCGTGATGTTTTCCTTGGATCAGATTCTGTCTGCGAGAACCGAGAGTTACTCCTTGCCCTGAAGGGTTATCGGTATGGTTTTATCTGTCTGTTTGTCGAGTGAGTAATTGATTTCTCGGCCGTGTCATGTTCTTGCCTGGATAAGTATATCAGTGTCTGCCTGTGTCGTCAATCCTTCCTAGTGGTGTTTGTCTGTCTTTTTTTCGTTCTTTGTCTGCTCTTGCTTTTTCTCCTTTCTCACATTTTAGTCATGCCCTTCTTCAACCTTAAAATAATTTTATTTGTAGCCCACTCACGGTTGAAACGACAGGCGGAGGTGCCGGAGAGTGCCGCCGGACCGAGCGGCGCGGTCGCCGCTGAGGGCTCGCCCCAGCGAGTGGCCACCCCGTTCGACTTGGGACTGGTCGGAGCGGCGGAGAAGCTGCGACTCGCCTGCGCAAACTACATCAACATTGAGAAGCTGCCCACCGAGGCCATCGGCGATCTGGTGGAGAAGGTGGATGAGCTGACCACCGCGGCCGGGGACCTCAAGGACGCCGCCTTGAACTTTCTCAACACGTACGTGCCTGGTTTTAATTATGGTTGTATTCTTCCGCCTCAAGAAAGATGCTTTCGAAATTGTACGGTTACTCGATGCTTTGCATTATTTAGCAACTCAAAAGCCATCGTCGCCAGCGCACCCTGGAAGGCGTACGCCGAGCGGAAGCCGGAAGACGCCGCGAAGCTGCTGCGGGAAGCCGAGGATAGCTCGCCGGCCAAGAAGCAGCGCGTGCAGTAAAACGGACACCCAACAACACACACTCACGAATCAGCTTCCCTACACTTTCTATACCCTCTACAACAGCAGCAGCACATTCTACGAGTCCTCTTGGCTTTCTTTTTGAATGTTGTAATGACACACAGACATTATTCGTGCTTACCCGTTAGTTTTGTTATTTTGATCTGAATTGTGTGCGAGGAGATTGGAGACCTTGTTGTGGATGGTTTTAGTTCTTTACCTACCCGCTTTATCTTGTATGATTTCATTTCTGTAATTGTTTCTCTGATGTATCGGCCAAGGCGTCGCTGAGCTTTTTGTCCACTTCTTCGGGAAAATCTTTTGTTACGTTTTTTCTCTCTCTTCCGATCGATGCAAGTTTGGCCATAAATCTTACCTTCCATCTGTTCTGGTTTCTCTGCTAACGGGATGATTGATGATTTTGATTTCCCCCCCCCCCCCTGATTCCGTTGGGGCTGGCATTTTAATTTAAATAAAAATAATTTTAATATAATTTGAAAAACATTTTACCTGAGGATTAGTAATATTCAATTTCAATTCAGGGACGTGCCAAACTGAATTTAAACGTTGCGACTGGAATGGACAAAGCAAAGGTTGATTGATTAATGAATTGACTTAATTTGGTTGACGAAATTTGCGGCTTCTAATCTAATCTGAACACTGAAAAGCACTGATCGATCGATTGATTGTATTGAATACGCCGCAATTCTCATTTCATCTTATCGAATAAATCTCGCAAAGTTTTGCGCTTAAAATATCACGGAAACATGCGGAGGAACAGTTTTGCACAATTAAACAATTTTTATACTATGCTTTAAAAATTAAAAATAAAAATATTTAACTTAATTTTAGTGATTTAAATTAACCTACAATGGAGTTTTGGAGTTTTTTAATTTAATTAAAATTCATTTGAACTCAATGATTTTAATTTTAATTTAAAATCACATTTTGCCCAATTAAAATTAATTTTTAATTTTAATTCAAGTTTGATTTAAACACACTAAAAGGAGTAGGTGTTGAGATGAGTTGGGAACTGAAAACGAGACACCTGTTGTCGTTCTCCCCCCCCCCCCGCCCCCCCAGTAAATTGGGGAGCGGGCGAAAAGCGTAGCCTAATTGCCTCGATTAATTTCGCCTCATTCCCCTTCTTTGTTTTGGCACCATTCACATATTACGTAATCAAAAAATTGCACTTTTCGACCACCCACCTAGACTCTAATCTAAATTATACTGGAGGGCGGGGCCTAGTTCACTGGTGAATAAACAAGGGTCCAGACCGCCCACCTACTCTCCTTTTATTACGTAATATGTGAATGGCGGCTTTCCAAATTCAGATTTCAAAGATCCAATTAATTAACTCCGTTAATTTAACGGTTCCTGAAACTGCGCCATTATTTTACCATTCGCAATATTTTCAACTTGCAATTTCGCGTCTGATGGCAAACCGGACGAAATCGGAAGTGAAACGAGATGCTGAAGTTTTCGCTCAAAGTGCTGGATTCCGAATGAGCACCCCTGGGATCTTTACAAGCGACTAAATGGGTGGGGCTGAAGCGACTAAAGAGGCGGGGCTGAAGCGACTAAAGGGGTGGGGCTGAAGCGTCGAAAGAGGCGGGACTGAAGCGACTAAAGGGGTGTACTTGCGCTGGTGTCTAGTCACCGTGTCTAGTGTTTATCCACACTGACCGGAAGCCATTTTTTCAGTGTTCCAACGCTCCTTCGAAAGCCCCGCCATTTCCGCAACAACATCCGCATTTTTCTTCCTCTTTGATTATGCCAATTCCCCTAAAATTTCAGAGGATACGTAGAATATTTTTTTGAAAGCTCTTAAACGAATTTCATTGACCCCTTCCACCAGACCAGGATGCCCCCGCAGGCAGACATTTTTGTTAGCCCCCTCTTCACGGCCACCCCGTCAGAAACGGCCATTAAGGAGCTTATTTTGGCCTCGTACAAAATTGGTAAGCCACGTGGCGCAGGCTGGGAGTAAAATCTGCGGCTTCGAGCCGGAGTTCATCCATCAATCAATCAATTAATCAATTGAGCCTTTTCAGGATAATTGTTAAATTAGAAGAAATATTGGGGCTTTTCCGTCTCCTTCCAGGGGACAGAGTTTGGGTGGTGCATCGCGGGCAGTGGTATCGAGCAACGGTGGTGCAACAGGCCACAGCGGTGCATCCACTGGCGGTCGGGTTGATTGTCCCGGCCGCGAAGGTAAAATGCTGGAGGTTGGTGGTCGGTTGATTGATCGATTGTAGCACATCTTGATTGATAAGATTACCGTATCGGTTGATTGGCTGATCACCGTTGTTCACTGACGGCTACTTTCCTTCGGAAATTAACTGTGTGCTGCACTTTGAAATAATGTAATTTCGGAAACTTATATATGCGATTGTAATTGGAAAATTTACGTTCGTATGATTCAGGCGTGAAATTGAGGTTGTTTTCGCCTGTTCGATTGATTGGTGGATTGATCACTCGAATCAGCAGAAGATTTAATGTTGAGGTCTCATTTTTCACACTGATTCTGGAATGTATTTATTCATTCACTTAAAAATCCAATCACTCAGTTTCCGGTATTTTTCTTGCATTTTGCAGGTGCACTATCTCGGATTTAAAGCCAGGTTAATTTCTCTTTAACGCTTTTCCGCATCACGGACGGAAAAATCCTGCTTTCTTTGTTGCGCCGGTTCTGCAGCCACGATGAATGGGTCATGGGCGACTCGATGATGCCGCAAAACTCGGCGAACGACGCCCAAGCCGACTTCGACAACGCGGCTCTCCGGAAACTTCGGGAAGAGTACGAGGATAAGCTGAATCGTCCTTTAAAACCCGATTTAAATTATGGAATTCCTTTAAATACATTTTTGGAGCTCTGCAGTGAATTTGAATTTGAATTTATCATATAATTTAGTGAACACGTAATCTACACTTAGTATGAAGTGTGACCCGGCATCGGTAATAATTTTATATGCGCCCACATCAGCCTCACAATATCACATCTAGTTTGCGTTTACAGGGCAAAGAAAGCTTCACAGGTGAAGGTGAAAAAGGAGAAGCCGGAGCCCGTCAGGATTGGTGATGGTGTGCGGGTGGTGCCGGTGAAGAGGTCTTACAAGTAAGTAGTGAGCGGAGACGTCGATAGATAATTGAGCGGCACGCGGGTAAACACGCAGTCAACTACACAGACAGGCAAGCAGACAGACAGACAGACAGGCTGACAGACACACACACACACACACAGGCAGGCAGACAGACACACAGACAGACAGGCATGCAGACAGGCAGGCAAACAGGCAGGCAGACACACAGACAGGCAGGCAGACACACAGACAGACAGACAGATTGATAAAGGCATTGGTTGCAGTGCAGGTGTACTCTGAAAGAAGTACGTGTACTTCGGGTGATCAGCGTGCGTGTAATATGAGGCACTTTTAGGGTGAAGATGGCACAGGTGAAAACCGAGAAAGGGACCCCTGCTGTAACCGAACCCACAGGATCGGTGAAAAAGATTCAAAGGTATGAAGAGATAAGAACGAATAGGCATGCACGCATGTTTGTCAGTCAGACAGACAGATAGACAAACTAATAACTTGCGCTTTCGAATCCGTCTGGTTTGACATTAAGATCTACAAAAAATATTCGCTGATCCTTCAACGCACTTAGGTCGACAAGACCCAGGAAGAAACCCAAGCGCTTTGTAAGCCCAACCCCGCCTCCGATCCCGGCGGAGAGGAAATCTCGCGCATCAACTCGACCCTCCCGTCGTCCCAGCGCCAGTGGTGCAGTCTTCCTGCCGGATCCACCGACCTTACCGTTTCATCCGTCGCAGCCCAACTGGTCCAGCTTGCGAACGGCGCACTCTCTGACTATCGACATTCCGCAGTTTAGTTTCGCCGCAGCGCCCACGGTCAATGCTCCTGGCACCAGCGACACTGGGTTGGCTAGCTTCTTCCCACCGCCGGTCTCTCTATCAGTTGGTTAGTGGCACCACTTCATACTTACTGGACATGCAGGCAAGAAAGCCGTTCAGTTCGAGATTGCAACCAACAGATAGATTGAGAGGCAGGCAGATAGGCAGGCAGACACAGACACAGACAGACAGACAGACAGACAGACAGACAGACAGACAGACAAACAAACAAACAAACAGACAGACAGACAGACATAGAGAACAGACAGACAAACGGTCTTATCTAAAACCAAGCCGGCAGGTAGGGTGATTGATCTGCAGGCAGAAAAGCTACGATTGTACTCTTACAGCTTCTGCCGCCGCTAGAGCCCGAGCTCATGTCCACATTCCCGAACGGACTACTATTGGACTGGACTCGCGGCGGCACTATTCTACCGCTAGAGAGGGTAACTGTTTTGTTTTTGGCTCCTTTCTTCAGAAAGTTCGATTTCATCAATTCGTTAGGCATTCATTTTACCAATCGGATATTCCAGTCATCTGCGGCACCTGCCACGGCACGGGCAAGGTGCCGCGACACAAAGCCGCCCCTACCATGCCGACGGCTCCCTTCACCACCTCACCGGACTATGGCCATTCCTTCCACACATGGATCCCTGTGCAGTCACGGGTGCAATGGCAGGCCCCGGAGGACGCCATGGCACAGCTGCTTCAGGCAAGCGTTGTTTAAACAAGTTTGAATTTTAATAAAATATACATAAACTTTGAAAAGAAATAACTCAGATATTTTTTAGATAAAAAACAGTTTATAACATATTTTCAGCATTTAAAAATGATGCACGGAAATAATTAAATCAGAGCATTATATTTGAAGTTAATTTTGAGACTTTAGATTAAATTACGATTTTGAGTGATAAACGTGATTTATAAATTTTTATCAAGAAACGGGTTTTATTGAGGAGGTGAAGTCATTAGACAGATAGCCAGCCAGGTGGACAGCGGACAGAAAGCAGACAGACAGACTAACAGACAGACAGACAGCAGATAGACAGACAGGGAGACAGACAGACAGACAGACAGACAGCAGACAGACAAATATTAATTGATAATATTATATTATATTTAAAGTTATTTTGGTAATTTTTCTGATTTTTAAATATTTTTTTAACTTAAGTTAATTGCAGCATTTTGATAGTTTGGAGAATATCTCTCGAGGGGATATCTGGAGAATATCTCTTAGTAATTGATACTTTTGTGTTTTAGGAACGCGCCACGCTGGACGAATACGGTCGCCGGATTTCGCAAAAATAGATGCGAAGTGAAAAAGAAGCTTAGATGTTCCTTGTACACTGATATTAGTTAGACAACCTTTTGTTCTGTTTTATTGTTGCTGATTCCTTCCGAGCCGGTTCGATTTTCTATTCTCATCACCTTTTTTTCTCCCTTTTTGGCTGGCGATCGACCCATAGAGAAAAAACTATCAACAGAGTTTCTGGATTCAATAGTTGGTTCAATAGGTGGATTTTTTGCGGCGAAAGAAACCGTTCGTTGTGTTGCTTTCTGATCTGATCTGACTGCTTCCGTTCTTATCTGACTGCTTCCGTTCTTATATATCTGTCTGCGTGTCTACCTGTCTCAGCTGTGTGTCTGTATATCTGCCTACCTACCTCCCTCCATATTTCCGTCCGTCTGTGTATCTGTCCGTGCGGGCCTGTCTGTCTGTCACTACTTATTATAAGTACTGGAGTGCTTACTCAAACAGGCTACCACTTATTTGTCAAATTAATGATCTTCCCGTTTTCTTACTATAGTAGTACTTCCTTCGAGGATGGAATGAGTTAAAACAGTAGTGAAATATTATGTAAATACAGTGCATCACTTGCATCAAAAATCTGTGTCGACTGGTTCGGTCTTGATGTTTTCCTTGGCCTTCTCGCGTTTCCAATTGATCTCCAACTTCCGGACGAAGGTCTCGAAAATGGTGATGCCTTCCTTCAGACTGGTCTTCTTCCAGTCTGGGATGGGTGGCTTGGTGGGGACAGTGGTCGGCTCGTCGCCGGTTCCGGTGGCAGAAAGGGGAGGGTGGGCCTTGTCGTAGTCGCTCATCTCCTCCAGCAGCTGGTCGATGGTAGGAACGGCAAACGGGTCGAACTGGTCCGCCTGGTCGGGATTGATCGGCACGCAGACTCGGCCTAACAAGATCGCAACCCCAGATTACTTCAAATGTATAAGAGACAACGGTTCAAGCAGGCAAATACAGAGAAAGAGAGAAAAGCAAATAGATGGACAAAATAACAGTAAACAGATAGTGGGCATCCTGACACTCAGGAAGACGGACATATGGCCAGACAGGCATACATGCAAGATCTGCAGATAAATGGACAGGCGTATAGACAGACAGGTAGACAGGTAGACAGACAAAGAGACAAACTGGCAAACAGACAGACAGACAAGATAGTCTGACAAGCAGGCAGACAAGTAGGCAAATACGTAAGCAGACAGCAATAAGGATATGGACAAAAATAAAGAGTCAGAAATCGGAAGTCAGCTGCACATTTATTACTAACCCGTCTTAGGATGAACTGAGAATGGACTCTTCAAGAGATGATTCAACCCATGAGACACGTTGATATCGAGCCGTGGGTAGCAGAACATGACTTGCAGCTCGTCAAGCATGTTGCTAATCTTCCAGCTATCCTGATTCCTTTTCTTCGACGCCACATAGTCCCCGACCTGATAGACAATTACAAATTTACCCTCTTGAAACGGAATTCCAAAAATGTGCCAAGCTCATCCATTGACTTGTGTCGCGGTTAGCTTTTCTGCCTTTATGTCTGCTTGTCTGTCGGTCTGGCATTTGCAAAGTCCGGACTGTTACCATATCGGTGAGCTTATCCCAGCGACGCTCGCTGCCGCTGATCGGCTCAATGGCTGCGCGCACTTTCGCAATCAGCTCCTGGTCCTCCAGCATGGCCAACACCTTCGCCAGACCCTTTTCCGACTCCATCAGCCCCTGATCCCGCACCAGATTCTTCAGGAAGTGGTTTCGCACCAGGTGGAGCGATTTGGAAACGGCTTGGTATTCTAGGTCAAAGTTGCTCAGCACGGCGCGTCGTTCCTTCCCTTGCAGACCGGCCTGGAAAAAAACCCAAGTTGTCGGTAGATTGGTAAAAAGCAAGAACATTGACGTAGTTGAACCAGTCAATCAAAAGGCATAGCAAATCAGATCAAATCAGCAGGCAGATATGCAAAGGGACGTCCAAAAACGTACAGACAAACATATCAGAAGTGGATACGAAAGCAGAAAGATCCAGACAAACAGACCGACAGACCGACAGTCAGACAGATAGACTGACAGACAAACAGGCAGACAAACAGATAGACAGACAAATAGATAGACAGACAAGTAGACACACAGTCAGGCAGACACACAGACAGAACAAAAACGCAAAGTGTCTAGGTACTGGCACCTTTATGAGTGTGAGGTACTCGATGATGGCATGGCGAGCCGGGGATTTAAGGTTCCGCGCCTTTTTGTCTGCGATCCAGCAATGGATGCCGCGTCGGCCGGAATACACCCACAGGATGTTTTGGAATCCGAAATCCTCTGCGAGAACAAACATTAGTTTTTTACCTTAAAATAAGTCAAGAACTGGGCATGTAACCGAGTAAGAAACTACGGACCTGTTAGCACACGGTGGATCACTTTGATGGCCAGCGTCATCAAGGGCCAACACTTGCTGCAGATATTCGCGCTAGAGCAGCACAGCCGCACCTCGTCGTAATCCGTCATGTCGATATCAAAGATCAGCTCGCGTTCCACTGGCACAATCAACGGGTTCAACCTGCAATATAAAACTAAAAATGCTGAAACACTAAATACTAAATGATAAACTGAAACTGCTCCATACTGTAGCACCATTAAATGGCTAATTTGTAAACTATTCACTAAGAAATTTATCTTGCTATTCAGATGTCTTTTATCTCAATTACCAATACAAATATATTAAATTAAATTAAAAACCCATAAAAAAGCGAACACGCAGTGAGGAAAAAAAGTGACCAACTGATCGATCAAACGCACGGAAGCCCATTGTGTGATATTACAGCCGAATCAATCAATCAATTTACACCGACCAATTACAATATTCTGTCGTGCAAAAATCTGCCGAAATAACTTCCTACTCTTGCAGCTACATTTATCCGTAAATATTCGAATTTCTCCGATAGTCACTAACACACACGTAGCAGAAAACATGACAGATCAACCATAAGTAACTACGAAAAATGCCGATCAATATCTATCCTCAATCAACAATCAACCACACAAACCCATCGGGCAAAAACCACAACAAATAACGCACGCAATCAACCAATCAACCCAAACCCATGGCAATCGTTCACCCGTAAGAAAATCGCTCTCAATTCATTTTCCGTCCCTCCCATCGCCTCTCCTCGTGACAATTTAATTTTGTCGACCTTCTCCTTACTTGACGTCTTTGATTCGGGCGGAATAGACGGGCCCAATGTCGATTTTATGCGGGCAATACTCCTGGATGCCTTTCTCCAGCTCCTTTTGCGTTTCAAACGACTTGTACCGCAGATAAACGTCATCCTTCAGGGTGAAACAAAATTCCCGCAGGGCGAAAAAATGTCCCGTGTCTGAATGGCCGTAATTGAGCCAGCGGTGGAAGAGGCTGTAGGGGAAGAAGCGACGGTAGTAGACACTGAGGTGATGCGGCAGCTCGTCCGGATTGAAAGGCGCCTTCAACGACATTTTTCCCAACTTTGGAAATCCCCAGGAATTTTCAGAAAAATTATTACAAAATTCGAGGGGAAAAAACAACAATGGAAAATATTTTATATTCCATTTCCACTTTCCAGCAAAGAATTAACTGCTTTCTATATAATTTGGCGCGCGTGTGTGGAACGTTGTCAAACAAAACGTTGAGACTATCCCACCGAGTGATGCGTTATAACAGCGACCGGCACGAACAACTGCAACAGGCGGAATCATTGCAGGAACAAACGAAAACATTACAGGAACAAGCGGAAACACTGCAGGAACAAGCGTAAACATTACACGAACAAATGGAAATATTACAGGAACAAACGGGAACATTGCAGGAACAAATGGAAACACTATAGGAACCAACGGAAACATTGCATTGTTTTTTCCCTTGTTCCTTTCAGAACGTCCTGATTTAGACCTGTTGCGATGGGATTTTTTCATCACAAATGTCAGAGCCACCGGAGGACTGGCAATCCGCGTCCGCGTTGGGATTGACCAAGAAGGAGTGGTGGAGTGATAAACTGAAGGAAGTGCTGGAGAGCATTCTGCAGTTTGGCGTCTCGCGTTTATCACGAAGCTCGCGCGGTTTCAGCGCCTGCGAGAGGTGGGTTTTTGTTCTCTTGTTAGCCCGGCTTAAATTTTTCATCCTCTTTTTTCACACTTGTCCGTCGCTTCGTAATATGTCGCTGCAGAAACGGCTGCGGGAAGAGATAGTTGTTGCAGGTTTCATCAGAGTCGAGGACAGAACAGTTTCGTGGGAACGTTAAATGATTGATTGGTTGATCGATTAGCGGTTTGGGCTTATCTTCCTTTGCATCACCGTCACCGTACCGCTCAAGTACTCGTCCAAGAAGCCCCGGATCAGATGTTCGAATTGAATAAGGTGATGGGTTTGTATTATTGCAAGGTTTGCACCATCCGCCAAGGAGGATTGAAGGAGCAGGATCGGGAGCGTCGTGTTAAAAACTGCACAGCGACAGCGGCTTCCTCATGAATCTTGAATCCTCTTACTTGATCTCTGGGTATTTCTTTCATATTTTGTCGAAATCTATACTTGCCGGTTCCATGTTTATTGTTTTCGTGTAGATCGACACGCTTCAGCGTGGGCTGGCGGACGCGAAGGTTGGCATCGCGGATATCTCCAAGATGGTCAGTCTTGGCGCGCAGAGAGGTGACGTCCTGTCTAGTAAGCTGGCGGTTCGCGGACACACACTATCCCAATTGGATGGTACGGTGGAGGGGCAGGAAGGCCAGCTGAACGAATTGTGAACTGGACAGAATGGGTTGCGGCAAGAGTTGGAGGCCGGGAAAGATATCTTGCTGGAACATAGCATAAGTAATTCCACTTCTACTGACAGGCAGGCAGATGATTAGACATTTCGGCAGACAGGCAGATAAATAAACATGCAGACAAACAGACAATCAGGCTGACAAGACAGATAGACAGATACACAGATGTACAGGCAGACAGCTCCAGAAACAGGCAGTCAGAAAGGCAGACAGACAGATAGACCAAGAGACAAGCAGATATACAGAGAGGCAGCGCAATAAACAGATAGACAGACAGACAGGACATAAAGATGAAAGACGGTCAGACAAAAAGACAGACTAACTCACGAACGCACAGTATTTTTGTGCCTGTTGCCACAAACTCCAACACAAAACAGAACAGCTAATTACAGTAACGTAAGACAAACACCAAACCACAGCAATCCAGACGTGTTTTCGTTGATATTTTATTCTTTTAGCACACCGATCGATCTGTCTGCGGATCTTTTATAGAATTCAAAGAGGTGTTGATGAACTTTCAAACATGAGTAAAACGGGCAACTATTGCGGTCAACCAGCCATCATTCCGTGGCAGGCACCACTCGCACGAATTGCCTCACCTCGTTGCAGATAGACATACAGCTGAGTGAGCGCATCCTATAGAATGTAAAGCTTACGCCAAGTCAAGGAAAAAGATTTACGAAGCACGGAAAGACAGAGACGGCTCGACTATTTGGGTTGTTATGTTTTAATTCGAATCCGAATCTGTCTCGGACGCGTAGTCGTCGTCATGGTCGTCGGCTTTCTCCTCATCGGACTCCTCCAAATCCCATTGAGGATGGTTAAGGTCCACCTCTTTGGCTTCTCTTACTTCAAACTGCAACGGGAGAAGAAAAAATAATTGAAGCATAAGAGACAACTAGGTAGGCAGGCAAACAGACAAACTGATAGTTAAGCAGGCAGGAGGACTGACTGAATGCAGACAGACAGACAGACAGACAGACAGACAGACAGACAGACAGGCAGGCAGGCAGACAGGCAGGCAGGCAGATATACAAACATGCAGACAGACAAGCCGACAGGTAGGTAGTCAGGCAGGCCGACAAGTAGATAATTGGTTGTTGACAATTGATGACGTACTTTTAGATTCGATATCGTGTCCATATCCAGGTAAGAGTCAGATTTCACCACCACAGTGTAGTTGTAGGTACCGGGAGCTTGGGCGGTGAACTTGAGCTGGACAGACTCTTCGGCGACGAGGTTAGTAACGAGGAGGGGTGCGGAGACTAGTTTCCGGTTCTTCTTGTCGGCCAAGTAGACCCACCACCATTCTTGCTTATCCTGAAAAATATCATGTAGTAAAACTGAAACTGGAATAGCAAACATATGGATGGCAATTGGTCAATCAGATAGACTAAGAGATAATTAGGTAAGCTCACAGGTAAGCAGACCAGATATGTCAGACAGGTAAACAGGCACACAGGCACGCAGGCAAACAGACAGACAGACAGACAGACAGACAGATAGACGATCAACCGACAAATGTATCTGTTTCTCTACCTCTGGAAAGTATGGGCAGTGCACGGGATGCGAAAATTTAGACTTGACATCCGGAATGGCGTCCCGGCTGGTGTCCAAATCCCCATCATCATCCCAGGCTTTATCATCGTCATCATCATCACCGCTGCCCTTACTGCCGCCCTTTGCTACCGTATCCTTGCCCTCCTTCTCCTCGTCCTCACTCGACCGCTCCAGCTCCGGCGGTTCGTCATCGGCCGACTGATCCTTCACTTCATCATCCCCGGCATGGTTTTCCTTGTCATCCTCGGAATCGGAACCGCCGCCGCTGCCAGACTCCTCCCCGCCACTGCCGGATTCATCACCGTCAACCTTGGCGACGGTGCCGTTTTCTTTTGGCTTTTTCGCATCGTCTCCCTGTTAAGGAAATACCAAAGAGCTCAGACCAAATCTCCACAACGGACAGAGAACAGACAACCACACTTTCAGGCAAATACAAACAAGCACAAAGACAGACATAGACATACATGGACATGAGACAAATATATTCAGACAAACAAATTCAGACAGAAAGTCGGACAAGAAAGAGACAGACAGACAGCCAGATCACAGGTAAACAGACGGACCGATCGACAGACAGACAGACAGAACAGGCAGAGAGACAAATAAACATACAGACAAACAGACAGACAGACAGACCAACTGAGAGCAGACAGGCAGACAAACAAACAGGCAGCTAGACAGACAGATAGATGCGTATATTCACACAGGCTGAACGATTCATACACTTCCGTACCGTAGCGAAAGCATCCTTGTTCGGGACAGCTGCGGCAATCTTCTTCTGCTTCGTGCCGCCTTGACCCTTCTTCCCCTTGGTCTTTTTCTTGTTCCGTCGGTAAGCACTTTTACTTGTCCCGCTCTAGGCATACAATTTTACATGAACTTGTCGATCTTGCTAAAGAAACAGACACTGATCAAACAAACACTGCGCAATACCTTGGCCTCTTGAACGGCACCGTCCGCTTCTTGGTCCTTATCCTCATCACCGACCGCGTTCTGCACCCACTCGCCGAGATTGTGACGGATCAGCCGAACGTTGACCGTGGTGATGGCGCCGGCTGTGACCATGTGCTGATCCTCGTCGTCCACAACTGCAGAACGCAACCCCCAAAAAATACTCAAGACTCGCGTAACAATCAATCGCAGGCATCATCAGGAAAAACATACAGGCAAAACAAACAACAAACCAACGGAAGCAATAAGTGGTAATTCAGCCGACATAAATGAAAAACAAATTCAAACAAAGAGGCAGACAGTGGATGGATCATGAGAATAGACCAGCAAGCAGATCATTTGGTAGACAACCAGACAGAGCAAGTCGTTCGGCAGACGGAGAGGAAAAACACATGGATAAGAAACCAAGTACACAGACAACTCGATAGGTAGGCAGGTATGCAGATCAACAGGAAGAAACGTAGAGAGCTACGAAAGGCCACAGAGACAGACAATAGATAGACGATAGAAAGACACAAACACAGACAAATAGATAGATATGCCGGTAACCAGACAGACCGATAAGTTGATACAGACAAGCAGGCAGGCAGACAAGTAGATCAGACAGGCAGACAATCCAGTAGAAAGATAAGTCCACAGGCAGGCAGACAGACACTTCGGTCAACAGGAAGGGACATAGGCAGGCAAGCAGACATGCAGGCAGACAAGTAGACGAATGGGTAAACAGACAAGAAATACAGTAATGAACAAGTCGATGTGCAGAGGGACAAATAGATAAACAGAAAGAAAAGAGACAAGATCAGACAGGCAGGTGTTCAGGCAGACAAGCTAAACACATGCAGAGCAAGGGATCAGTAAGCGGCTACACGCTGAGACATTTAAACAGGCAGACGGACTGACCCTTCAGTTCGACGATAGCCTCAATATGCGGCATATCATTGCAGACACTCATCACATCGTTGTACTGCTTGTCCGTCAGATTACGCAGCAGCTTTCTCCGCTCGTCATCGGGAAACCGCAGAAACTGCTCAATGGACTTGATGTTGCGTTTCTTCACGAAGAAGTGGCGCAGAATCTCCGCGTCAATGTTTGGGATCTGGAGAAGAGCGCTCGAGTGCTCATTCAGTCCCTGCACCAGCATCTGGCTCAGCTTCATAATGTTCTCCACAGTGTCAATGCTGGGCATCATAGTGACTGCAGCAAAGCATGGAATAAGTAAAAAATGAATTCCGGCACAAGAAGGTGAAACGTGGCCTACTTTGTCGGGAATAGTACCACATCATGAGGAGGGCGCATGAGTTGATCATCTCGTTGATAAGCATCGGACACTTCTTCAGAATGTAATCCAAGTCTGTACAACAAAAATTGGAATAAATGTCTGTCATTCCATCATTCAGTAGGTTTATGTCGGTCAGTCTGTCTATCTACCTGAATGTTTCTGTCTGCCTGTTTTGGCTGTCTGCCAGTATTAATGTCTGTCTGTCTGTCTGTCTGTCTGTCTGTCTGTCTGTCTGTCTCCCATGCTTATCGGTTTATCTGTGTATTTGCATACGCATGTACCCTACCTACTGTATACATCTGTCTGATAGTTTAATAATCCAAAGACAGGTCTCATGCAGACAGGCAGCATAACCATACCTTCGCGCAAGTAACTCGCCGGCAATTCAATTCGATCGAGATGTGCCAAGAGCAGCGCACGGGTCTTGACGCTGTACGGTGCACCGAACGGTCGCTCCTTGATCTTCTCCTGTACGGTGCCGAGCGATCGCATGAGCTACGGATAAAGGAAACAAGAGAGCAGTATTAGTAAAAACGAAGGCAAAAACAACAGAGTGACCAATCAGTCAATCAATCCAAATCTTTCACTGACAACTCAAGCCACGAATCAAGGAGAGTACCGAGAGTTGAAATCAGAAAACCGAAGCTGACAGCAAACATACAGTGGGAATGTGGATGTTGTCATCGGGCCGGGTGATAATTTCCTGATTCTGGGTGTTATCGAATTCGCAGGCCCCGGTGAGGATCAACAAGATGCCTACAGGTGAGAAAAAAGTTACTGTTCCAGTGTGCTTTGACCGGTCGATAGAGAAAAGGGGAGCGGTAGTTTACGTTTTGCATTGAGGGTGGAGGAGCGATGGAAGTAGTAGCGTAGGAGTTTGGTGGTATCAATAAGGACGGCTTCGCTGGTGTAGCGGATGGACCGATACCACCACATTCCCTATTGCAACAGAAGATGGCAGAGGTAAAACAGTATAAAAACCCCAATTCAGACATACATAAATCAAACGGATAGATCATGTGAGGGAAATATAGAGGCGCAAGTAGGCAAGCATTTAGATAGAAGAATAGGCAGAAAGACAGGCAAGCAGACAAACCGACGGGCGGACATACAGACAGACTGACTGAGAGATAAGATAGATATTCAAACAGAGACCGAGACAGAAAGACAGACAGACAGACAGACAGACAAACAGAGAGACAGACAGACAGACAGACAGGCCGACAGGAAGGCAACTAGATAGGCAGACAAAAGCTAGGCAATTAGGCATAGACAAAACGCACAGATAGAAAATTAGTTCCGCCAAATCAAGGTGGGTTTGTGCGTGACTTACCACAGCGGTGGGCAGAATAATCATGAAAACCAGACCGTAGAGTCCCAGTACCTGAAGAGACAGCAAAGACCGATCAAAGCATTAAAAAACCCAGTAACTTGCAGGAGTGAAGTTATACCCATATGGAGTTGTTGCCTTCGACAAGCCAGACCGGAAGTGCTATGCCGAATTCCGTCACACCCGGGCCGTCGGGGTTTCCGTACTTCTCCCAATTTTCCCGAGCGATGGGATCGGTCAATCTATGATTGAACGAAATGCAACCTGATACGAAAGCTCGCCAGAGATCGACACAAACAGAATAAAAAGGCTGATAGAGGGCTGACAGAGAGACAAACACCGCTTCGCGGGCAGATTTACAGACAGATAGGTAGGCCGACAGACAGACAAACAGACAGACAAACAGAGAGACAGACATATAGACAGACAGAAAGATAGAAAGACAGGCAGGCAGTCAGAAAGGCAAAAAATAGACTAACAGGCAAATAGACAGGCAGGCAGACAGTTGGTCGAATGAACGTACGCCGCTTCAGCCTTGGTGATAAGAATAAAGCGTGTCTCGTTGCCGCCATGCCGATCGGGATGCCATACCCGGCTCAGTTTCCGGTACTGCTTTTTGATCTCATCGACGGTGGCACCCTAAACACATTTAACCAAATCACAACAAAACTCGTTAGGGAAATCGGTTTCACGGCCAAACGAAATTGTAACGGCTCGCGATGACCGATAAGACTAGGAGGAATGCACACACTCACCGGCTCAAGCTCCAGAATTTCGTACGGTCTAAATTCAACAATCTCCTTTTTAGCCGTGGCGACTTTGTAGGCCATCAGCGCGACGCAGGTCCAGCCGATGATGAGCACGATTTTTCTGTAAGAACCCAGTGAGAAATGTCAGTCAGGATCGTATTTAGTCAATCAAACCAATCAATCAATAGAAACAATCAATAGAAACAACCATCACGAAAAATTCCCTCTCGCTA
>LRSR01009443.1:0-71485 GCA_001579985.1 Hypsibius dujardini | reverse complement strand
TTTCATATTGCTGCCACATTGGAAAAAAAGATCCCTAAGATCCCCTCCTTCCATTGGAAGTCAGATACAGTAATATGAACGTTGGTCTCCTGGAATGATATTCACGTCCGTTCAATCATTGGGCTAGGTTTTTCTCAACGTTCAGCTGGAGGGCAGAAGTGAGGGACCGTCTGGACGCCTCGCCAACTTAGACAATATTGAATTTCAAGTAAGTTATCCTTTACCATTGCGCATTACTGTATCTCAGCGCTTGCAACACGTAGTGCGAGGCATAAACAGAACGTCTGACAATAATACGTCTTACCCCGGCAAACTTTAAAATGGTTTTCCTTTATAGGAGTTTCCAGTATTTCGATCCTTGCTTATGCTGACCTATTATCCTACCGGGCAGGAACTGATGCATCTCAACGAGGAAATTGAAACACGAGCGCAGACAGCTTATCACAGTGTCTACCCCAAGAATACAAAGGTCAATGGCAGAGATTGATTGTCAATCTGTCTGTCTAAGGCATGGGATCAATTTAAACTTACCGGTTCTTATATCTAGCCACTGGATAATGTCCCCGTCAGGGCTGCATACGACATTGTGGAACTCCTTGCAGCGGTGTTGTACGCATCTCGTTCTGCAGAGAATTCTTCAAGAGTCACAGCAGAGAACAGGTCAACAGAAAATCCATGCAGTGGCCTGAAATTTGCCAAAGCAACAACAAACAGGAGCTTCGCTCTCTCCACCGAACTAGCTTTCGTAGACTCGAATCGCATCCGGAACATCGACCTGGACATATTCGCGTTCAACACGACACTGCGTTCCATGACAGTGAGTGATTGTAGCAATCGGTGGAAGGAAATCTTTTTTGTTTCCGACCTAAAATATGTTTCGTTTACCTTACTCGGGAAGTGGCGGAGATTTCCCCTCGCTTTTAGGGTGGGGTTTTTTTACTGATACTTGTTAATATATCATGATTTTTGATAGGGGTCTCGTCGGTGCAAATACATTTCCAGGTTCAGAAAAAAATGGGCAAGAAAAAAATAATCTCTGCCAGTTTGTGTTACATGCCGGCGCTTGATTGATCGATCATTTGACGAATTTCTCAAAATTTATTTTTTTCAAAATTGAATGTTTTCACGTTCAGTAAAATACTGAAACAATTTTGAAAAAATTAAATTTCGAGGAATTTGTCAAATGATCGATCAATCAAGCGCCGGCATGTAACACAAACTGGCAGAGATTCTTTTTTCTTGCCTATTTTTTTCTGAACCTGGAAATGTATTTGCACCGACGAGACCCCTATCAAAAATCATGATATATTAACAAGTATCAGTAAAAAAAACCCCACCCTAAAAGCGAGGGGAAATCTCCGCCACTTCCTGAGTTAGACGTAAATCTGCAAAGTGTGTCAAGTCCAAACGTAAAATTGCTAAATAAACTTCAAAAAGCCTTTTTCTTCCATAATTACTAAATAAATTACTATGTTTTTGGCAACAATATATTGTATTAATCTTCAAACCCAACCCCTAATCGGCGTTTGTTGAAAACACTCAAAATCACAAAGTTGTAAAGTCACAAAACTTTGAATACTTAATTGAATACTCGTTAAACTGAGCAGTAAAACATTGTTAAAAAAAGGGAAATTCCCTGCTTGAAACGAGTTAAGAGATTCTGTTTCTAGTCGGTCGGATCATATGACTGGACAAAACATGCCATCTTGTGGAGCAAAAACTATTCAATCGACTGGCCGACTGTGGGAGGAACACCACCGCTGGATGTACCCGCATGTGGTTATTCTGGCTTGGAGGGCTCATGCGCTGCAACCGGTTAGTGTGAAGCTCAAGTAAAACTGATAATGACCTTTACGTGTGTTGTCCGATTTTTATGAAAATACATGATCAATTTACGATGGTCAATATTTCAGACTTTAAAACCTTTCAAACAGTCTGAAATTCTAATAAATTTATGTTTTTGTTTTGCAGCACTACGTCAAACTATTGCCGCTGTTGCATCATCGGTTTCAGTACTGCTGGTACTAGGCATAACTTTGGCGGGGTATGTCAGCCATCAATGACCCGAAATTGTTTGCTTTAAAATGCCACAATTCACGGAATTGTTTATTTTCCAGGTGGAAACTCTTAACCAAGAAGGTGGAATGGTTTCTCCTACAGGCAACGGATTTGACAATGATTTGAAAAATAGATTTATGTCCCAGAATTCAAATTATCAATTGTAACAGTATGGTGTACTGCATACACCTCTAAAGCCGGACATTTGTATGTTTATAAACAATCGCGTCAGCATGTTACATTGATTGATCGATTGATTTTTGAGCTGCTTCTTCCGGGGGAGATGCCATGGAGTCGCGAGATTCAGACCGACTGGTGTGCAGCTGGAAATGCTCCCACGTGAGGCTTGTTGTGAGGATGAGAGGGAAAACGTGAAAAGGACTTAACGGATCCTCTATCATGCTGTCGGATGAGCCATTCCTTGAGTGGGACCAGGTAAGGTAGGTATTCGCAGTGCTTGACCTTTAATCATCTGTAAAGTGATGCTATGTTGTCTTCTCCTGGAAGAAAGCGAGTGTGTATAAAAGGTGTGAGATGTGAAATGTGAAATGGGAGATGACGGATGTGAGATGGTTAGAGGTATCGGAACGCGGAACGAGCACAGCGACCCATGACCATCCGCAACTGGTTCATTCGCCAGCCGGATATGCTGGACATGAGTCTGCCGACGCGGGAGTATTGCGAGGTGGTGGGTCTTCTGGCCTGGCCGTTTCCAGACGAGCAGCTGGAACGGCTGCAGAGGTTCGCGCCCACCGTCAGCAGCAAGAGTAGAGTAAGAGTATTAGAGTAAATGCATAGCCAAAAAGATGACAGAATTTTCGATTCGTCCAGATGGCGGAATCATCCTGATATTCTCGGTCGACTCTTCTCCCGTGACAGCCCGACTGGATCTATGATCCACCAGTTGGTAAGTATTTTCTTTGCTGATGCACTGCACGTAAAAGCAAACAAGAAGGTTAATATAAGTTCACAGGTATAAGAATAGACATGAGATACTCAGCGAAAAGCCATGGAAATTAGGAACAGACAGGCAAAATATACATACATTTCCGAATTTAGATACCAGCAGACATGTACACTGTAGGCATAAATTGACAAACTTACTGGCAACTTGTTACAAGAAACTTACTGTCGGCGGAAAACGTACGCAGCTGCAGCAAGCAGGATGAGGCAAAAGATTGTACCGAGCCCCGCTTCAAATAAATCTGTTTTAAAGAATGCAGGTCTAAGTTAACAGAGCGTACGACTGAGACTCGGGCTCTGAAATAACGCTCAACGGATATTTTCCTTAACCGGTTTCGGCGCTTCAATCTGTGGCGCACCTTGATGTTGCATGCATTTAATGGCGTCCCCGCGAAATCCACACCTGGGCTCATTCAGCACTGGCCATTGCCCAGTGGGCCATATAATGGGATTAATCACTGTTAATCGATCTGAAGTTGGGTCTTGTCTCAACCGAATCTGTCGTTTTGAAAAAACTATTCACAGTTGAAGCATAATTCATTATTAAACCCGGATTTCTAATTACTTTTACCATGATTTTGTCTGATTCGACGTCTGTCTGTGTGACGATCATCGCCGGAATGCGCTCACCGAACGCGCCAATTGTAACATTACCGGTTCGTAACGAGAAAGTCCTATTGAGGAACTGGTTCGCTAACTTTTTCCCACTTTTCCATGTTTCCGGATCACCAGACTGTCTCAGCTCATCGAGGACCTTCAAAACCAACCATGTTAGGAACAAATTATCAGATGTTTAAATTAAGAGGACGGACAGGAAGATAGGCAGTCATACGTACAGACAAAAAAGAAGTAAAATAGAACGGATAGCCAGATAAGGATTTACCTTGGCCATTATCATCATGGCTGAGTATGTCGATGCGGGATTTGGACTAAGCTATAGCAACAAAGAAAACGAAACCATTCTTGAAACGAAATTATCCCATTACTCGACTGTGAGAATAGCCAGATAAATACAAGTACCGACTCATTGACGGCGTACGTGAAGTTATAAACATCGCGCGACCGCGTCTTCCATGACTGGAATAAATCCTGTTTTTCTTTTGATTCGAACGGATCGGTCTCAATTATGATGACAGACTTAAATGCCTCCTTTGCCACCTATTAAAAAAATAAGTTGGTAGATTGTGAACAGGGATTCTGTCTTTCTTTGAGCGAGTGTGTGAGTTCGTTTGGATTTCTGGTTGTGTCTGTGTCTGCCTGGATCTGTGTCTGTTTTATCTTTTTTAGCCGTGTCTATGAATGTCAATATACGGATGTATTTCAGCTCTACTTTTTCTGTTCCCGGTTCAGCCGGTGTCCATGCAAAGCGACCGCGACTGGAATGTCGATAGGGCAGAAAGGCTAGATACACCTACAAAATTAGCAAGAATTTAATGATAAAAGCATTAACCGGCTTCCAATAGTGACTTAAGTCTCTATTTACTTACATATTCACCATTTGTCATATTTTGCAACCCGGCCGTCGTCTGAAATTATACATTTAAATGAGCTGGAAAGTGCTTATGATAAACTCGCATTTTAGTTTTACCATGAGTTGACGTAATTGTGTCGCTTCTCCGAAATAAAATACCACTAAAATCAAGAGGAAAGATTGGGCTGGTGGTATATTTTTAAATGATCATTTGAGTGATGAGAGTTTCCAACTGACCTCGACTTAAAACGCTGATGTTCCGCAGGAGATTTTGGTATGCTGCAGGGCTTGTTCTACTCTCAATAGTATGGAAGTATATTTGATACTTTGAGGATCTGGAAAAGTGATTGTTCATATAAGCAGCAAACACCGGACCGAAGCTGTTTCCGTTCGCGTGCGAAACGATGGCTAAATTTCGCCAGCTGTAAAGGTCAATAATATTTTTGATAGTTCTTGCAAAAGTTGATGTAGACAAAATTGTGGTCGTGATCCAGGTAGGCCATGTCGCACGATCAGCAATATTTCCGGCACTGATAACGCTGTAATGGGTAATAAAAGTCATGAGCATACTGGGCGGTGCTTTGTGTTGCGTGTTTGTGTTTGTGTCTGCCTCGGACTACGGCACTGTCTGTGTCTGTGTCTGCCCTATGAGTAATCGTTCCCTGTTTCCAGCCTATTTTCAGCCTCATTCGGGCTGGCTAAATCAAGCTGTATTTCGTTGTTAAATATGCTAAAAAGCTCCTATGTAATCGGGCATGGATTTGAGACCGGATTCCAGCCTCGGTTTCCAGGCTGGATTCTAGTCCAAAAAACAAGTCTTCCGTTCTATCTCAACCAATCAGAAGCTAGACCGGCGAGCAATTAGAAATTCACTTTCGCAGTCTCCCACTCAATGAATTTACTTGAATTTCAAAATGAAAAAGTAACTAACTTAAATCTTCCTTTTGCATGGACACACAGAAAAGAATGCGAAACAAAAAACTGATATTCTCGGGATATTCTCTGATTTGTTTTTAGAGGACGCGGAGGAAGAAGGAGCTGATAATTTTAAAATAATAAGAGTCAATCGAAACAACCGAGTGAAGCCCAAACAAAAATAGAGGAGACTCAAGTCAAGACTTATCATTTTCAGATCTTCCCTCGCATATTCCTCCTTTTCCGCCTTCCCGGTTAGCAAAATTTTCTGTGTTTCTGTATTTTTTTTAATGCAGCAAAAATACACCATTCAACGAGAGAAAATTTTCCTTTCGAATCTTCACAAAAAATGATTGCAGTGAGCAATCGTAAAGTTAACAGTTGTGACAGCGGAATTTTTTTAACTCACGATGGACATCCGAAACTTTTCAACTGCCGTTTCAACTTTTGGAACCCAAAGCAATCGTTTTGCCAAATCCGATTTTGTACACGCCTCCGGCCTGCAAGACAGGCTGGAATCTGGCAGACACCAGCCTATATTTAGGCGCTATTGTAGCTGGATTTCCAGCCAGGCCGAAAATGCCGTAAATATTAGATATACAATGCTGTTTTCCAGACTAGAAACAGCTTGAGGCTGGTAAACAACGTAGCGATTACCCGTAGGGTGTTTCTGTGTCTGTGCCCATGTCTGTATCCATGTTTGTGTTTGTGCCCATGTCTGTGTCTGTGTCTGTGTCTGTGTCTGTGTCTGTGTCTGTGTCTGTGTCTGTGTCTGTGTCTGTGTCTGTGTCTGTGTTTGTGTCTGTACATCTCTCAGTGTCTACATTTGCGCCTGCACGTCTGTATGGTTGGGTTTGTGCGCAATTTTTCGTCAAATACAACTAACCTTGAAAGTATGAGTTTGTCCAGCTGCGTTGCAAACTGTGCCACGCCGTTCATGTCATCGCAACCTAGAATTTACAATATTAAGCACATGTCGATAAGTATCAATTAATTATGAAAACATATTACCATACCGGGAATAAGAAATAATGTCACATCCCGTGGTCGTGTTCCTATTTTGCCGTAATAAAAAGCCGCCAAGGCATTTTCGCTGTCCCGCGACCAGTCGAGGCAAGTCCGACACTCAGGGCTGGAGACCAAAAAATCATGCGAGATATTGAGCTTTGGGTGCAGCTGCGTAATCTCCTCCCGCGCCGTGTCGAATGCCGGACCGACGTAAGGTAAACTGCCCAGCAAAATGGGATAGGCAAAAACAACTGAGAAAATCTGCACATTCAAAATCCACTGGCTAGTTGCGCTAGAGTCAAGATTGTCAGTCGATGTCACATTATTAGCCATTTTAATTAACTGCGATTAACTTCATTCGATTCTTTCTATGAAAATATATAATTTTTATGTCGATTGGTCAAGTTAAAAAGGAGACCAAGTGCACGATTTCCAGCAAAAGACGTGATCTAGGCAAACCGTTTCAGCTGCGCATAGAAGTCGCTAAGCTAAATCCAAGAATATTCCGCGTGATGGTCCTTGTTTCTTGCGGGATTTCGTGTTATGCGGAAACATGTTAGAAATATTGATGTGGGCTCGCCTAATCATTTTCGCCTCTTGCACCTCTGCCTTCATCATACAGATTAGCCTTGTTCAACGGTAAAGGTCTTGAGCAAAATATACGTCTAACGCCGCTGGGCAAAAATTCCTCCATGCCATCATAACAGGATGGTTGGTTGTCATTAGTGCCTGCCTTATGAGTGCTCAAGCACAGCATGCATGGATCACGCGATTTGTGACGTATGTGCAAGGCAAAGGTGTATATAATTCGTAGCAAGAAAAGTTGCGCCCAGTTCGCACCTAAGGGAAGTCATGAGTTTGTCGCCTCATGGAGAAAAGTTCAGTTTCATCCGTTTAGCCTTGATACTGCTATGAGCCCTCGTTGAATGGAGCGGACAGGGCGTTCAACTGGTTCGTTAACATATTAACTAATTGCATGTTGTCTCGTAGCGGAACGATTGTCGAGTGTTTCTCATCCCCGGAACAAAAGGGCCGTGATGTGCGCACGAACTTCCGTATCCACTCTCAGGAAAATGAAGCATGTTCACACTCGAAGTTTCTTCACAATATCTGAATGTACCACCTGTCCACTTTATTTTGAGGCTGTTTTCAAAGCTTTACGTTTATACCGATCTACTATACTCTGTACTATCTCTATGCTATACTGATTCAGCCGTATACATGACACTGGTGATGAACAGCGGCAAAAATCAGGCTAAAGTGTAGGCGAAAGAGATCAGCGCAACTGTCATTCCAAACTTGACAGTGTTTGTTGGACATTCCGGCCAGGCTGGTGATTCCCACGCCTGCGTAGCTCGCGATGTACATTTCTCTGAATAAACGGTGGATTGTTGTGGCATTTGAGGCTGTCAGTGAAGGAACAAGAGAATTATTGTTCATCGTGGAGATTCTCGACTGTTGTGTTGAACCCTCATAGATAGAGTCTGTGGTAAAACATATAATTGCTAAATTTCTAGTGGCAAATATGGCGGAAAGCTTCAACCGGTTCGAAAGCGTTTGCTTCCCTGGTTGGCTGATCGTTAATCACTTCGAACAACTATTCAGATTACTTACGACAGGAAGAGATAAAAATTGGTAGAATCTGCGGGAAGAGTGAGAGTTTTCTTTCCAAATCCCTTGGTGTAGAAATGGATGGTGCAGGGATAGAAAAGACAGTCACCGGCACTGCTTGTAGCCAGTGGCATGTGCCCTTTCGTGTCCGGAAAATTATTATCCAAATTGCACATGAAATGATCCCTCCGGATTACTGTTCCGCTATATCAATTCCAATTATGATCTACAGATGTTCGGTAGCCCTGTCCATCAGCAGAATATTTACGCTGCATCTGAAAATAGTAGGTAGAAAGGAATTATTGTCGAATTCCAATCAACTGGTGCTGAATCTTGGACCCTTCAGTAAATTAGTTCCGACGGTCCTCCTTTTATTGCAATCAATCAGCTCTTTTGATTGAGCTGATTGCGCAAAAGCACCCTTTGATTGGAGTTCTACAAGAGCTTTCGGAAAGAGAATTACAACTTCATGCGCAGTAATATTTAGCAAGACTGTTTACGTGTTTCGCACACGCCTTGACCAACGGTCAGACTCATCTTCGAGATATATTCTCAAGTTGAGTTTGGGAATGTCAATAAGGTTAAAAAAAATTGCGGTTAATGACTGAATCATCCGAAAACAACTGATCATGTAGTCCGTTGCTTAGTCCATGTAGTCGGTGTAGTTGGTTAGTTACATGTTGGATTGATCAATTTGATCAACTGTTGAGAAATCAAGTAATACTGCCTGGTTTTCGGAGCCTCAGTATAATGACCATCCCCAGGGTAGCGCCGACAGTGGTAGAGTTTTACGATTGATACGACGCTACAGCCACTGCCACAGGTAGATTTTGTGAATGGCGGGGGCGGGGCACCATGGCATTGTGCCCCCTGAAATTTCGATTGCGTCAGAGACACCGCCGAAGCAAAGAGAAATTTGTCGTGTCTCTCATGATTTTGACTTTTTTCCCTTTTAAAATGATCGTCAAAATAATTCAAAAGCATCGTGCCTGAAACACATTTTTAGAAAAGATTTGTCTTGCCACATTTTGTTTGAAAAAGTTGGGTCCCGGCACTCCAGACCTCAACCCGACGCTGGTTTATTTTTCCGAAAGATATGAACGTTGCTTAGAGTACGCTTTTAATGGCAGCAAAACATGTTCGTTATTACGACTAAAACATTTCCCCCACCGATTCATTTTGGTCGGTGCACAAGCCACAGTCAAAACTCGACTGCAACTGCGTAATTATGACTGCGCAGCACGAGTGTTGCTCGATAACCCAGCGCCGTAAAATCTAAACGCAGTTATATGTTTTGCGGAAAATACACACCTTTATTTCCGAAAGGACTACCGCTTTCTACCGTTTCCATATGAAGTTCATGGGCGCGAGTTTTACGCGTTTCTTCCAGAACCTTCATCACAACCGGATAATTGTTTCCTACAAAAATCCTGTTAATCCGTGCGCATTTCTACTTAATTTCTAGCTGGTTCTTTGCAATACACAGAATATTTTTTCACGATTGAATATAAATTAAGGTTAAGCATTCTTTATAGACACAATCAACTAGACATCTGCAAATTTTTTGGTCAGTTGATAGATTTATTCTTGTTTGTTTTTTTTCCCACAGAGGAAATCATTTCCATCTCTTATCTTATTGATGCTGGTTCTGTTCTTGCCCATGAGTTACAGTGCCGCAAACTGTGAACCTGTATGTGGCACAGTGGGTCCGCTGTTTACATCTTGTCACAAAGTCCAATGCTTTGCGGATTCAGCCCCTGGATGTGTTTCGACGTGTCCCAATACACAGTGACCGGGAGCTGAGAAGGTTTCCTATGTTCAATGCCGGTACTGTTTACTGATGCTCAACGACTAAAGCTTTTCCTTTATTGAACGGTGTACTGATAACAGTACAGTTTTTTTTTAACAATTCCTTTTATCCTATTTCAGCATTTACAGAGGTTAAACCACTTGATGGTGCTCAGTTTTTATTTAATTCCCGCGTAATTCCCGCGTAATTCGAATTTTTCAAAACATGCTTGATTTGAAGCCGCTGCCTCTCTATCATAAGTTTAACACGTTTTGGTTAGGATCGCAAAGCGTTATTAATTTTACTTTGGTCTAAATTCGACCACACCTTTCGCATAACCCGTTTCAAACCTGCCACTGTAGTGGCGGCGTGGTCAAACAATTTCTACTTAAACAGATCATTCACATAAAAATCCATGGGGGTCAGGTCAGGGCTATTACTCATCCAGTGCTCTTTCGGAATGAACTTGATTCCGAAATTTCGAAGCCATTCTTAGGTGATTCCGGAAGAGTGCGCTGGTTTAACCTTTGTATGTTAGAGGGTGTAAGACCTCGACGTTGCTTAGTGTGAATTACCTTACACCACTGTGACGTGCGTATGTAACTCGAACAAGTACAACCAGAATGATGTCAGCGTAAAACATTAATTTTCGCGTGGGACAAAGGTGTCCAGCTGATGTTGCATTAAAGTTACATAATTTTAAAATACACTATACCTGCAGCAAATTCGTAGTTCGCTCGCTTTGCCAAAGCGTAGTATTGTGCATCGCATGTAGAAAGGTGTTGTTCGGTCGGGAAAAGACAGCTGTTTTCAGCCTTTCACTGCTGTTTTGTCAACATGATTTGTTCGGCTTTCCATGCGACAATTTCATCTTTCTCTTCATAAACGTTTGGTTTAAAGTCCATGCATACATGTGGTTCGGCACAAGAGGCAACAGATAAAAAGATCTCTACTTCCACTCATAGTTATATTTTTTCAACTGCCGAGGGAACTATTACCAGTGCAACTTTCCGATTGCGACCGAACTTTTTTCTTGACTACCATGTCCCCTAAAGTGATTTCATAAAATATGCTTCGCGGCAAAGAGTTCTCCGTTCAACGGGGAGTAATTCGGGAAGATCTCAATTGGCGCACGTACATTGCAATAGTCACCGTATTGCAACAAATGTGCTGTGCTCGTGTGCTTAGCGCTTGTGCTGTGCTCATGGTGTACTCAAGTACAGTGCAGTGAAGTAATAATACAGTATTTTTTAGGCAACATTTTTAAACAAAATTGGACAAACAAAAATACAATTTTTAAAGTAGCTAAAGCCAGATTTTAATATAAGAAATAAAAATAAAAATATATATATAAATGTATATACCTAATTGTTCGCAAAAAGAGCATTTATATTTCTTATATTAAAATTTGGCTTTAGCTACTTTAAAAATTGTTTTTTTTTGTCAGTTATGCAGGCAATCTTTATTGATTAGGATATCACAGGCCTATAATAAATCAGACAATGAGGGAATTTGTTAATGGTTTGCCCCTTGTCAGATTATGTTTTTGGTCATGAACGCAGACTACGGAAAGGAACTTCGTCGCATCTATTGGCGCACCGTGAGAGGGCCACGTTAACAGGAGCAGAATTTGCATCCCTCTGCGGGAAAGAGATCTAACAAAGTACCGTTAAACGGATAGATCAGCAGCTGTATCCATCGTGGCCCATCGAGACTGTAGTGCCTCCACCCGCTCCAAAAATAATTCTAGGAAAACTCCACATCGGAGTCCCGGAAAGCGGCGGAAGTAACGCCACCAACAGCGGCAGCGCCGGAAACGGCTACGATGCCTGAAAAACAAAAGACCACCTCGACGCATTTCAGACTCAACATTTATAAAGTGCTCCACAAATATTGTTCTCAGCCTTTACGCAACGTCGATGTCATTCAAGACAACTTGCCTTGAATATGTTGTTGGGTGTTACTCACCATTTGCTAATAGTATAGTCTATCTATCTAGTTCACCAGTTCCTATCTACCTTCACATTCTATAATGTACTTACTCACAAGGGAATTTTGCAACTCTCCAACACGAAATCTTGCACTGTCTTTAATTTTAACAGATGCACACAAGTTAGTTCTGTTTAATTCTGTAAAAAAATAGCGTACGATCTTCACCCAACTTTTAAAGAACGAAAAACTCTATCGCGGTGGTAAATAGAGGGCGTTTTCAATGTTACCATATAGCACGTCGACTGATTGTTGCATTAGAGAACATAGCACATAATAAATAAACCGTCGGTCATGCTCTCTTTGCATTACTGATTAAAAAGATGACCTAAATGTCCAGAATCAAACTGTTTAGTTAGATCCCGGTAATACTCATCATTGAATCATGTAAAGTTTAGAGTTACACTTCAAAGCCTCCCGCAGACTAGTGCATACAGAAATATATGTAGATACACTAAGCAAACATAAGATGGACTGAATTTTTTAGAATATGTGTTTAGCATTTATTAAGAAAAAGTATTGCGGTCTACCTTTTGGTTATATTTCAAAATTATTTATAAAAACATTGTCATTTATGTATTGCCTTTTTCTACCAGTTCTTTTTATCAGGTCAACTGTATTACCTATCACAAACTAAACGCGCGCTGTTGAGCTCCACATCATTGGATAGTCCAATCTTACTGCTACCCTGTGGGATGGTCGTTTGCGATAAACCATCATTTACTTATCAAATTTTCCCTAGAAACCATTTTTTTAGCTATCCCCTTAACCCGTTAACGTCTACTACCAGATCGCGTGGGTATTTCCAAACGCAATTTGAAACTTTCCGATTGATTAATTAAGTTAAGAAAAAAATTAAGTTTCACATTTTTCTGACCAGTGGTCTTGGAGCTATGGGTTGTCATCAAAATGTCGACATTGGCCTTATTGACATTCTGACGACAGCGGTAATACCTTAATTTCCCACTCGCATATGATTTCGAAAATCGTTCTAGCTTTCAATGAAGATGTACAAAAAGATTTATTAGGACGCATTATAGGACATTAGTCGCGCGAAGCAATTCAGTCCAATGCAGTAACTTGCTCTTGCGAGGGTCACAGTACCGCAAATAACCCTGGCAGATTTCGGAGCAATGACAGTCAATGTCCCTGAGTGCACAGAGACGGTGCGTGGCACCGCTGCAACACGGTTCGGCGGAAGGATAAACGGTCAGTGGTGTAAACGCGGAATTATTTGCGCAGCATTGTGGTGTAGAAATAGCTTCGATTTTGCCGACAGACATGAACATCGCTTAGGCTGAACTTTTAGAGGCAGCAAAACATGTTGCCAACTCCGTTATTACGATCGAAACATCTCCCCACCAATTCATTTCCGTCGGGGCAAGCCATGGTCAAAACAATTGCCCGACTGCGACTGGATAACTATGACTTAGAGGTGTGCAAACCGCACCGCAGACCGCACCGCACTGCCGCGTGGTTTGCGGCGGTGCAGTGCAATGCGGTTGCGGTTTTGCATTTTTTAAAACGCCGCAAACCGCGAAATATCTAAAAAACCAACCGAATTGTGCACAATAACTCTTTCCGTAGTTTGCACCACATGGCGCGTCATTTGTTTACTTACTCGGTAATAATTTCCTGGACGATTTAAAAAAAAGTGACTGGGCGATCTTGAAATATCGTATGCAGGAGTGCCACTGCCGAAAACTGCGAACCTGGATGTGGCACAGTGGGCCCGCTGTCCACGTCTTGTGACGAGTCCAATACTTCGCGGGCTCAGCCCCCGGATGTGTTCCGACGTGTCCCAATACACAGTGAAGGGATGTAACGTAATCTAACCTGTATGACCATATTGAGGGAGAAAAGACACGAATGACCGGTAGTGGGCATGGTTTCAAAGGTATAGTACAGCTCAGATATTTGACGGCTTTATTATGATTAAAATGGGCATAGATATAACAACAACATTTCTGGTGTGGTTTCAACGTGACTTTACGCTAACAACGCAAACTCGCACGGGAGATGATATTATGCGAAATCGGGGATGCGATTTCGTTATCTCCAACGCACCGGGCATAAAAATAGTTTTCGTGGCCGACCCCCCCCCAGGGGTGTTGTTTCGGTTGACCTCTCCCCCCCCCCTGCCACACACCCCATTAAGCATAAACCATTTGTGACGACGATAATTTGCCCGAACTCTGCTTGTGGCATGTATAGAAGTACATGTAACACAATTCTATCGTGAGATTTTTAACTTTTCGAAAAGCCGAATAGACAAGACGGAAAAGCAAGTCTCCACCCGAATACCTATGACCATGGCTGTATTACTAGGCTGTCTAGCTAGTTTAACTACTAGTTTACTGCACAGGACGAATTTGTTGGAGTAGAGAAGCCACACCCTTTCTGTCAAGCATAGGCATTTGATCTCCTTGATTCTGCAACTCACAGATACTTATATACATACATATTATTTATACAACGAAATACTGGGATTTCTCCTCGAAACCCGAACGCTATGCCGAGCTATGCTCGCGTGCTCAGACGGCTGCAGCAGTACAATTCATTTCTCAATAACTGCGTTGCCTGTCAAGTTTTCGTTAATAATTCTTTTCCCACTCACCCATGTTGTTTTTCTGGGGCTTTTTACAAGTGATTTTTAAACAGTAACGGAAGAAATTGCGTTAACACCGCCCCTAACTACGCCCGTTAGGTGCAGGCCAACGGTCATGAATGGTAGGTTCTGACGTTGAACTTTGATCACGCCAGAGTGGCTCATTCATTGATCGGTTTGCCCGAAAGGGGCGGGGCGAAACAGTTTTTCTGTTTCACTCCGGAAAGTGGTTGGACACTAGGGATGCGAAATCTTCAGAAATTCAAAAACGTGTTGGAGCCGAATATTACGTTTTCAGAAACGTTTTTGGTTTAAAACTGGCAAGGCAATAAAACGTCAAAGTTTATTCAAATTATAACCGTGGGATCATAACAGCTAATTAAAGCCTCAACTCGTATCAAAATTGGCCGGGTAGCAGGGTTGCAAGTTTTGTTAAAATTTAACAAGAATATGGCGTTTGACTTTGATCACTAATCCATCATACTCCGATTTCAGAAAGGTTTTGGTTCAAAAATGACGGAGAATAAAATTCCAAAGTTAAATCAATATTAACAACATGATCATAGCAGCTAGTAAAAGAAGCTATTCTGTATCTTACCGGAAATTGGCCGGATAGCAGGGATGAAACTTCTTTTAAAATTAAAACAATTTAAGTTTCAGGCAGATTTCCCATCTATTTATAACTCTGTGAGTATTGAACCAAAAACATGTCTGAAAACGTGATATAGTAGATCCGTATCTACCTAAAACACCGTATCGTTTTAATTTTAAAAGAATTTTCAACATAGCTACGCGGTGGCTCTGCCAATTTTTATAAAAATATGGAATTGGGGCTTTTATTGGCTGTCATGATCTGACTATTATATTCGAGTAAACTTTGCCATTTTATTGCTGTCAGTTTAAAAAAAATGATAGATTAATGATTTGGCTAAAACAACATAATTGTTTTACATTTTTGAAGGAGTCGCACCACAAGTGTCCGGCCACTTTCCGGAATGATACAGAAAAACAGTGTTTTATCCCGCCCATTTCGGGTAAGCCGACCAATGAGTGAGCAACCCTGGCGCGGTCAAAGTCTAACTTTTGAACTGACCACTCATGATAGTTGGCCTGCATCAAATGGGCGTGGAAGGAGGCGGATCACTTCCATTATTGGTTTAAAGTTATTTGCTTTTTACCGTCTTCGGTTTTTTTTTTAGTTTTTCACCATCAGGAGATAACATTTTAAACCGCTCCACGACTTCGTCGAATCAAGTTTCGTTTAGACCACATCACGTCGCACAGAGCGTGTAGCACCAGTGTTATTTGAGGAGTGAACGTTTTACCATTCAAGGAATCAGAGCAAGCAAGTATAAACGTGATAAATATTTTCATTTTCAGCATCTAAACATTCATCAAATCCAATCACTTAATGTACATTCTTACATAATTTCCAATTGATTTTTTGTGACAAAAATTGCTGTCCTTGCGGTTGGATGAGACGATGTCAGGATATTGCATCCAAATTTTACTTTTGTCGGGACTTTTTTAGTACAATTTCAAACTCGAAATAAAACCTGATTTCGCTTCTAGCAACTGCTTTCGGAAAACGTTATCTTCAAGATTTTGTTCACTGCGGTCATTGAATTTGGGAGTTGAGTCTCAGAGACGTATTAGTTCAATCTTTCCTAAAACTTGACACTTTGATAGTGAAAATTTAAAAACAAGATAAATGGAACTGTAAAGTTATTCGTCCAATTTTGGAACTTTACAGAAAAATCCGTTAATCTCGCGGATGAAATACATTGTATAAGTCATGATCAGTGTTTAAAACAATAAATTGGGTGTAGCTTGCGTTAATCTGAGAATAATATTTCTATAATGCGGCTAGGAATGCCAAAACGAAATTAAAACTGTCAGTGATTAATTTTTCGCGTTGAGTTTTTTTAATTGACAAATAAAACTAAACTAAAAATTTTAGTTACTAAAGATTCAACATGGAAAAACTAAAAAAAGCTAAAACTAGTCAACCAATTTCGACTAAAACGAAATTAAAAGTGGTTTGCAACTAAACGAAACTAAACTAAATATTCTTAATAATTATTTTTTAGGTAAGTCAGGCTTTGTACACCAAAATATATTACTAAGGTCTTTTTACGCTCATGAGGCGCGGTTTTGCCTGTCAGCCGAATTAAAAATTTCACCTCGTACACATTGAAAGCATATACTTAAAAGGCTATATCTGGGGATTAGAGACTTGTTAGTTAACGAATAACTCATCTTTCGTTATGCGTTCAACAAAAAGCGACGAATCGATCAACTGCCATCATTCGTCGTTGACAAGGTCTCTGATCACTCTCTGGTGCGGCAGTTGAGCTCGTCACTTCGGTCCGAGCTGTTCGGCTTCCCAAGGAGTTCTTCCCTAGCAACTGTGTCTGACGATATGTAACCCGTGCTCGCTCTAAGTACCGAACGCCCAGATTTGGCATACAATGCGGTAATTTCTTTTCTGTTTGATTTTTCATTAACTATTTTCGCTTTAATTTTGAATTTCTGCCAGTCTACCCGATATTTCAGCTACCATTGCCTGCCTTTTTTTGTTCCCAAATTTGCCTTATTTGTTGCAGTCCTTCTATTCTCCCAATCCCTCTTTAATCTCTGAGTTCCGGGAAGTTTTTATATTGGCGTGGGTTGATGTGAGGTCGTCTCTTGGCTTTTCATCAATAGGCATGCCAAGTTCCGCCCATGTTCCTTGTCTAAATGTATGCGCCAAGTAGTCAATCCATCTCTTGGTCGGTGCGTTTCGACTGACTTTGAATCTGTGAAAATGTGTTGTTCTTCACCCACTTTTTCTGTTTCCGGCCCGAATAACCATCGACTAACCATTCAGTCCCGAAACCCAATCACATTCCTGGCAACCTACCGTAAGGATGGCATCAAAAGGAAAAAAGACCGATTTGAATGGAATTGATTTGATTTGATTTCGATTTGAGTTGAATTTGAAATCATTTGACGTTTGATTTGATTTTGATTCAAGAATGTAATAGAAACTAGTCATAACGTACTGGGTAGTTTACCCTACAATTTGGACAACTCTCTAAGCAAAAGACGAGTGAATTGCAATCCAAGCGACTTTACAAGGACGCCTTCAGGGTTTCTAATTGTTTTGCGTTTTGACCTAGCGTATCTATCTCAAGTGTAAAGTCACCTTACAGCCCAGGAGATAATAATTCAGGCAATATGCAGGAATATAGATCTGCCTTAAGATAATTTCATGTCTGGGCGTCTAAAGGTCAGCCGCCAGCCGTGTAAAGGGTAAAAACAAAGCGCGGACCGAAAGAAATGTACTACAATCACCACAAATCAGGCAGAACAGTGGTTAAAGACTGAGCGAACGTGTATAAATCTACACGTTACTGTGGCACCGACTGTGATTTTCTGCTACTAGGGACAGGTTTTGTTAATCCGTGCATGTCAATATATACAAAGGTCATTCCTTTCCAAATCGCCTTCCGGCCCTGTTCCCGCAGTGCACCTGCTGTGTATTACAAAATATCGGAACAATAAAGGGCTACAAAGCAACAGCGCGGTGCGATTGTGATCGTCCATGACACATTCGACATATGACTGAAATGGCATGCGACCTCTTAAGATTCAGGATGAGTAAGAATCTTGTGATGGACCGTCTCTTATGATATGATGTTTTTGCCTCTCCCAAATACCGAAATTTCAGGCCACGTGAAAGCTCCAAATATACCCTGCACCCTGAGGGACGCCGTATGTACCTCCCTAGCAATGCTCGCAGTTCCATTTATGAAGCGTGAGAGAGCTACTGTAATATGCTTTTTGGTAGAGCTAGACATTTAAATTATTAAAACAGTATTCCTTCTCAAAATCCTGTGTGACTTTGTTCAAACCAATGACGTCTGAGTGACCTTTACCCGATTCTTATCAATCGAATCTTCGCGGTATCGTATCCGACGACCAATACATAATACCTTTCCTTCCGTCAAAGCAGTTCAATAAATTATACCAAAAAAAGATAACAATATGGCTGAAATCTCTCAGCAAAATCTGAGCCTACACAATGCATCCAGGATCAAAGCTCCTTTAGGCTCAAATGCAACTGCCATCCGCTTATCCCACGAACTGTACATCGCCAGCTGGGCCGGCGTGGGAATCACCAGCCTCGCATGCGTCCTCAACCTTGCCATCCTCGTAGTGTTCTACCGCGGACCGCGTCGCCTCATCAATCCCTTCAGTATTCACGTGATCAACATGACCATCATCAACCTCCTATATGCCGCCATCAATGATCCCTTCGCCCTGGCTAACCTTCTCCACCGCGAAGCATATTACGGAAATAAATATTTCTGCGGTGCCTACAATTTCTTTCAGTGGACATTGCAGATCAGCATGCCTGGACATCAACAGCTAATTATCTGCTTTGATCGCTGGTTAGCTCTGCTGGTTCCAGTGTGGTACCGCACAAAAACTGTCAAATTTGGCATGACGGCGACATTGATCTCTTTGGCTTATACCCTGGCGTGGTACTTGCCTATTTTCATCACCGACATCACGTACACAGAGACGATGGTCATAGCATACCCCATGCGATACTGCACTTACATCAAAACTTTGATGGTACGTACCGATAGATGCATGCACAGACACGTACTACTTGATGGCTGTTCGACCGGACCAACAGTCGGACGATAGGAATTTCGAATCGCGTGCGCCAGAAGAAAAACCAAACCATCGTCTCAAATTCAGTTTGTCGGTCTGTTCGTTTGACCGTCCGTCTGACCGTCTGCCCGACCCTCCGTCCAACCAGCGGTTCTTCAAATCGCCCGCCCTACCGTTCGTCCATTCGTCCACCGACCGTTTGTTCATCCGTTCAACTGTCTGTCCGTCCGTCCGTCCGACTGTACGCTCGTTCGACCGACCGTCCGTCCGTCCATCCATCCGACCGACCGACCCACCGTCCGTCCCTCAGTCCGTCTGACCGTCCGTCCGTCCGACCATCAGTCTGATCGGCCAACCATCCGACCGTCCGTTCGACAGACCGTCAGTCCGACCATAGACCAATTGCCCAACGGTCCGACTAAACGCCTTACCGACCCCCAGAATAATCAACCCACCCCAATAAACGAGATGCCTCCCAATCGGCAGCAGGACTGGCTGACAGACTGGTCGTTAGGGACAAAGCAATCAGATGCTAATATTAGTCAAAACTTATTTGATCATGTTATTACAGGGTTATCAACTTGTCGCACGGTTCGCTCTGACCTATGTTCCACGGACTCTGTTGGTCGTACTTACGCCCGGGCTCCTGTACATGGTCTGGAAGCGTCGTCGAAAGGTCCTCAGCACGATTGCACCATCGTTTACGAACAGTCTTGTCTCTAACACAGCCAGTGGGAACATTAGGATGGCTTCGTTAGTAAGAAACCGACGGCCACCGGTACAACGCAACTTAAAAGCAGAGCGAGAAAGGAGATTTCGAGCCGAACTCTGGTTGGTCCTGTGGTTAATGGGCATGCAGATTGGTTGTTGGATCTCCACAACTGTTCCGTCGGTATTGATGCAGCAGTACGTAGGTGTGGCTGTACAGGAGTACATCGACAGCTATAGTTTCGCCCTTATTTTAAGCATGCTGCTACTTATAGCTGAGCCGATTGCGTACGTCGTATTTCTTAAAGACCTTCGTGCCGAGATACGTTCATATTTTCGTTGCTTTCGTTGAGCTGAAGCTATCGACGGATGGTCTTCCGAGTTTATAGTTCGAAGTTGTTATCAACTAAATTCACTGCTTATTTCTCTCATTGGAGTTATGTGATATATTTACAATAACTGGCACCGTATTTCGAGCCGAACAAGCAAGAAGCCCTATTTCTATTCAGAAACATTACCGGTAAGTTCAAGCATCATCAAAAATCTCGTTCTTCTCGATCATTCAGACTAACCTACAGGGATTTTGCCTAATTATGCACGGCCGAAAAAGAGGTTTAATTTTGCATCGTCAATTTAATCCTCATAATTCTGTAACGATCCAACCAATTCGGCCAGGTGAAGGCTAAAAAAATATGGCAATATGTTGCAAATCTTGTTATGTACTCGGAGCGCCGTAATTATGCCCACTAAACATACAAACAAATGCGGAGTGAAAGAACCCTGAAATGACAAAACTCCATAAGAGCGTACATGTTTACCTGATGGGGTGCATAATTTGGAATTTGGTGCTTTGCCAGGTGTGTTGATTCAAATATAATTTTCTCCCCAAATTTCAAACTTTTGATACCGTTGGTTTTTTTGAATTTAGTATACTACGTGCTCTGAGTTCATCATGCCTGAAACTAGTTGTCTTAGCAAGTTTTCAGGGCGAAAAAAAAGTTGCGCAAGAAAGGAGTCGAAACCGTGCATAATTTGGCAAAATCCCTGTACTTTTAGACAACGGATCCCTTTTAGGTGTTAGGGGATGACGTTAAGGTCTTCCCAAGACAAAGAGTTTTGCAGTATGAAGCATCCCGTTGAGGGAAGTGGAGAGAGGTTTTTAGTTCTAAGTTCAAATGAGATTGTGTTCCATTTATGCGACAAAGAGGGCAAGATGGCCAAAGAGGTTGACAAACGAAGCAATAACTGAAATTCGATTTTCATACAGCCTCTTACACATACATTGTGGTTAAGAACCACATGGACCGAAAAATTCCCCCGCTCGAATATTTAATCCTCATACCCCGCTATTTCGACTCATAAAGGCGGGTGAAATCGAAGACGATTGAGCGGACGACCCTAGTCGCGTGATCATTTCGGCGCACAAAATATTGCGATGTGTCTCGTGCACTCACAACGGAGTTACGGTTTTCTTTATTCTTGCTCTCGCTCGAAAATCGGGTGAATAACCTCCGTAAAAGCGACAAACGCTCCAACGTGCAATCTCCATTTCGGTACATTTTGAAGTAGTTGAAACAGTGCACAAATTTCATTTTTCCCAACCGCCTCTTGATAGTGAATATTCAGAAACTTTCTTTCCTCTGTCCAAAAATGATTTCAAATTGGAAGTGGTCAACGGGAAATTGTTGCGCTGTTCTGTGGAGTTCGACTATGGTGGGCAGAAGAAAACGGCCCGTTCGCCGAAGAGGAAAATTTCCCCACGAACTTTTTGCCCATTTTGTGGACTCTTTGACGCCGATTTGTCTTGTGCTTTTCAAGCCACATGCTACATTCACACAGAAGTAGAACACTAACTGATCGTGCCAGATAGGCTAAAGACCTTCGGTCGAATTTCACGTCAGACGATCTGTACGCAAAGACGAACAAAATCATACGTCAAATTAGGTTTGCCCATATCGGCCTAAGCTGCAATAAAATCTTACTCTTCCTTGTATTACTTAATCTGTGACAGATTATTTAAAATTTCCACTTCTTCTTCTTACCAACTTGCTGTGGCAGAACAAAAACAGCTTCATATGTTTTTTTCAATTTCCGTCGAGTGGCAAGTCTATGCAAATCAACAATATAGAAACTCATCTTCGATTCGGTAAATTGTCGTCGTTAGAACTAGTTGAGTGGTTGAGAACTGGAAAGATTACCTAAGAAACCTTAAGCCCCTTACTCGACTTCGGGCACTTTTCTAAGGCCAACACCCCGAAAAGTTATTTGCCTTCTCGCACAAGAGAAGACGTTCATTTTGACCTCACCACCAAACACCTTGCATTTTAATCAATTCCTCGGATGCAGAGCATAGCGGCTTGCGAGGGATCATTCATGCATTGCGTAAACAGAAAGTTTAGAATTTTTGAGGTCCGCGCCACCTCCCCCCCCCCATGCCAGTCGCCCAGGAAAGCTTCCCCTATTTTTTTGGGGGTCCGTAAGATTTTGAAAAGGTATCTGCATCTCCGTAGTGTTACGCAATACTTTAATGGTTCCTACGTTGACAGCTGAAATTCCGATATATTAAGATGGACCAAACAGCGCGGGCCAAGCACAAACTCTTATTATTGAGCGCAGGTTATTCCCGACCTGCACTTTCACTTACAGAACACTCTTCAAAACTCATTTTTACTAATGCAGGCGTTTGCTTTTCTCAGAAATGATCAAACGAGACACTAAAAGTACAGCTAGCTACAACTACTAACACACCCTGCTGCCGCGTCGTCAGGGCAAGTAGTTGCATAGTTCTAGGCATCCGGCCGGCCGCAGCTGTGGCAGCCATCACATCCGTCGGCCTTAGATTCATACGATTTGCCAGATTAACACCTGCAACCAATATTGCGTGGCCATTACAATCCAGTCGTGATGAGGAGAAACTGTAAAACCCTAGCAGGGTCTTATTTTCGTCCCCTCCTTTGCAGTAGCGCCAACATAACCCGTCCTCCTCCTACTTAGTACTGCACCCGAGTCCGCCACTCTGAGCCGATGTTTCTGGGGTGTTATAACAAATGTGTCAGTATGGCACTGGCACTGGCAGTGGCACTACCGCATGGAAACATACTTTTGCGACTGCTGTAGCGGCGCGATTTTAAGGCGTAACGCAAACCGTGTTTTCCATATATATGGCCACAGGTGTGCATAAAAAACCGACTACCCACTGAAATGCGCCTCAGTCTTCATTCAAGCAACTTACTAACGGATCACATGCTTAGTGATCTTCACAAATTTTCATATCTAGCTTTTTTATTATTAAAATATCTAGCGTTTGGCGTTTTAAGTTTCAGTTGTTTTTCGACTTGAGGAAGTGGGAATTGGTAGAACTTACGAGAAATCATAGGTGGTAGAAAATTGGAGAGGCTACCCTCCGCCGGTGGCTAACGTAAGAGCCTGCTTTTTCGGTTGATTGATCTCTTGATTGAAAATTTGTGAAGATCACTAAGCATGTGATCCGTTAGTAAGTTGCTTGATTGAAGACTGAGGCGCATTTCAGTGGGTAGGGGGTATTGTACGCATACCGTAAGTACGATGACGTCGCGCATAATTTTAATTCTTATTCTCTTCTCTACTCTGCTCCCCTCAAAGTTGCTGTAGTACTAAACGTTTGCGTTTATGGAGCCGAAGTGTTTTACTCTCAATGCTTGATTCACCCTGCTGATAGTCCCGATCTTCACTCGAGGTCACTGCACGTCCAAAATTCTTACCCCCACAAGCTGTATTCATCGTACAGTGTTTCTGTCACTTTTCACGCCTTGAAGGTCAACAGCTGTGCATGACCTTGCAATCATTGCCAGCAGCTATGCTTTATTGATTCATTGCTCAGCTTTACAAGATTGCAAACATGGCTCCTGATAATTATCAGCACTCATATTTATAAATATATAAATAAATATATATAAATATATTTTAAAATCAAGTGATGAGACCTGGTATTTACGAAAAACAAAAATATTTGCGTTCGGCGTGTAATGGTGGTAATAATCCCCTTGTCAGCCACTGGGTCAAGTCTGCTTGTACAACGTACGTACGGTCATGCCGAATAGTCTTTGCATTATTTTACCTGCTTCAACTCGGACATGCTCAGAGGGTGCACAAACAATTAAAACTGAGACTCTGAGCAAATGTAGAGAGCAGGGGATTAGCTCATGATGCCTCGTACGCCTGAGTTCGGGCATACAACTTGAACCAACATGCGACTACGGTCAGGCAACCCTGGCATGTCCAGGTTGGCCGCTAAAAGGATCCACCAGACAACGTTCTCCGAGTTCATCCACAATATGACCCTGCAAAAACGACTTCTATGAACCATGAACTCCAGTTTTCACCTGCGTCAGAGTTTGTGCACCAAAATGTATTCCCACTGTTTTTTTACGCCCGTGATGCACATGGAACTACGTGGAGCTGCGTGGAGCAAGGTAAAACAATATGGAGATTCACGACTTCTTCCACCACGTCCCACCGCGGCTATTCAGCTCCACTGGCTCCATAAAATATCCATACGCTTACTTTCCCTGATTTTGATGAGTATTTAATGGCTTTTGATGGGCTTTTGATGGGCTTTCGATGGGTTTTGATAGATTTTGATGGGGTTTTTTGCTCCGCGCAGCTTTATCCAGCATCGTGTTATTCCATATAGCTCCTCTTAGTTCCATGCAGCTCCATGGTGCTCCACGTAATTCCATGCAGCTCCACGCTGCTCCACGTAACCCCATGCAGCTCCACGTAGTTCTATGTGCATCATGAGCGTAAAAAGACATCGGTTATAAATGTTGGTGTACAAACTTTGACATATCTACCAGTTTTAATCGAAATGTGGGAAACAATCGAGAATTTCGCCTTACCGTTTCATGAGAGAATAAAGAGTGGCCAGCAAGGTTAAGCTAACTGCGATACCAAGTCCGGTCGCTAGGTGGAATTGTACATCTAATCAAACAGATATATACATGTATCTAATGTTATCAGCTTAGGGACCATCCAAGTATTTTATAAGAGAGGGTGTATATATATGTGTGGTTTTGAAATTTTCAGAACTCCGAGAGTAGGCAAGTGCCCCTTAGGGCGCCGGGACCCCTATTTAGAAAGGGGGTGTATTACCCAAAAAAAGGCCAAAATTTCTCTTATATAATACTTGGATGGCCCCTAACACAACTACTAGATCGTACCCGTCAGCACTATTATACGTCGCACTAATTGCAAGTGGCTTGTTGTTACGAATTTCTCGACTCATTCGGTGTGTATGTTGGTAGTGGCTGGCTCCCTGATCCTATTATCAGTGCACTTTGCAGATGTTCGACAAATTTGAATCGCGTCTGCTACGAATTCAGGTATTTTCAATTTTCTCAGCAATTTCCAATTATTTTTAACGGCTTTAGATCATCAGTTTGTTCACGGCATTTGCACTTGCTCTGGTCGTCTTGAAATGGCATACCTCTGGCACAAGGACCACTGTTGCCATCTAGGCCACACACTGGGATATCCGGTGGAAAGGCTGTTCGACCGAACCATCTAGGCTTCGCCAGCCTGATCCAACTGATGGCTTCCAGAAGAAATAGGCTACTAGTCGCCGTGCCTTTTGCGAAATCCTACGCGGCAACCAGTTTTAAACGTACATTTAATACAAAAAGCAGCATCCAAACTTTTAGCTTTTCAAATGCTACCTTAAAATCTGACAATTCCGTGTCATAATAGCTGACGTAAGTTTCATACCGCATCTGTCCCTGCGGTGTCACGAAGATCTCCCCAACCGTGAGGTTGAAATGACGATTTAGTGCATTCCGTGCCAACTCCCTTCCGCTGAACGCGTTTCTGCCGCTGGCGTTGGCTTCAGAAATGACCTTTACCAAGGCGCCGGGGGTTCAATTCAGGGCTGCTTCAGGAGCATACACAAATGATGAGAACTACCAACCTTCCCCACGAGCTCCATTGCGATGTGTGTCGAAGTAAGATCGGGAAGTCTCTAAAAAGTGCAGAGATTTGAATCATCTACTTTTTTTAATACCAGTAATATTTTATGCAGACTGCCTCTGTATCGATGCTATAGTTTTTGTTGGAGGAGCACAATCGAAAGTGAAGCATCTCTTGGGTTCCACTTGTTTTCAACTGCAAATAGTGTATAGTATTTCTGCAAAATGCGTAAGTTGGTTTGGCTCTTCTCTTGCACAAAAGCAGCAAAGAACAAAAACACAAACAAAGATCTATAAACAAAAATGAACAAAAAAGTTACGCACAGAAATATATCCAAACGCTATTTTTAACTCGATGAACACTTGTTTGAAACGCTCCTATTGATTTTCTCGTGTGAAATTCAGACTTATATCAATGGATTTCTGGCTATGTGCTGCAATGTGCGTTGTTGATGACTGGCCGGACAGCAAAAGTGGGTGCAGCATCAAACGCCGCGCCGTGAACTCCAATGAAGGAGTACGTTACTGGGAGCTCGCTACCGGTTCGAGAATTATTTTGTTTGCAAATTTCGGTTTAATGAATCTATAGGTATCACATAATGAGAGCACTTGAATAATTGGCCAACTTTGTGCCCAGGTGAACAATTATGCATTTGAACAAACAACAATCAATCATACGTTACAGCATTGAAGCTAGCTTTTAGCTTCTGACGTCGATAAGTGTTAAAGTTATTCAGGTCAAGTATCGAAATGGTGGGCATAAGCTGTTGTATCGACAAGCTTCAAATTTACTTCGTATTTGAACTTTCGATTCATTAGTCGTTGAGACCCATGAAATTGTATGATTCAATCCATAATCAATCACTAGGTTCAGCAACTACTATTTAACATTACTTTATTAAAAACGTCATGCGCATTTGCCGCGCTAATACCTCACTTGTATAATAATAATAATAATAAGTACCTCACCTGGCTTACTGCCAAATAATGTTAAGCTATGAGCTTCAGTTTTACTGTTTTTTCTATACGTATAGGCCTTCTTTTTCTTGTTCGTGATTTTGCATTGTTGTTTGTTTCTGTTTTGTAACGTCAACCGCTGTTTTGCGTTACCAAATCGTGAGTCAGGTTGTTGTGGCCGATTTGGTATTTCACAATGCGCTCCCACTTTGAGACGAGTTTTTGAATACTTGGCGTTGTTAACATCCCGTCGTTCACCATGTGCAACAGAAACACCGACTGATACGCCACTTGTAAAACATGCTGCAAAAACGGGTACCTCAATTTCTCGCCGTTATGTGACTAATTGAATAAGGATAACATATACAACACCACCCCTTCTATGCGTACACGAAATACGCCTGTACGTACCGTATCTTAGTGATTGGATGACCGCCAGTGCCAAGCCAAAACCCTTTTTTTGGCGTCTCGCGTATTAGCGTACAACACGTTTCCAACGTAAGCCTAGTGAATAAAAGCGAACTTCTCTGAATACTTTATAGAGAATTTCTTCAGGTAGGCAAAAGTTTTTTCTTACATGCTCGCCTGCGGTCATGTTCAGATAGAACGCTTTCACCTAAACATCGTTCGAGTAGATAGTGATTAATATATCCGTCAAATTGCATCGCTTGCTTACCAAAATCGTCCATAGCACAACTGGTCGACAAAACACAACCATAACTGGAAAAAGCACAATAATCGTTACTTTTAGATCACTGTGAATAAAATCATGGTAGATAACAGTAGAGAATCTCTATACATTTAACTAGTGCGACTGTTATCTGTTACATTGTTCCATTACATACCACCATATGTACATAAGATTCGATTTTGTTGCGTTACATTATGTTTCTAGTCTTCGTCGCAGTAAATTTTAAGGTTACATGAATTCGGTAAAATAATCCAATTCGAGAAAGTTTGATTTTTACTCCGAGTTTTGCTGTGAAAGTCTCGCAGCATGTTCGCGATCTCGCTCGTGGTACACGTATCGTTGGGACCGTGACAGGTAAACTGCCACGACTGAATGCCGCAATTCTTGAATTGTAACTGGACAAATTTGGAGAGATAGTAATAGGAGTTTCCGACACGTTCGGCTTCAATAGACACGTAGACCCGCGTCCAGTTTAGAGAACGCAGAAATGTGCAGTATAACGCCGACGGATTGGGGTAGAAATTGGTGGCAATCCAGGTAGGGTACTTTTCCACATCCCTGATACGGTCCATCGCTTCGACACTTAAAAACAAAGTGAGTGTTTCGTAACGCAATAAAATTAGTTCAATGATTCGAGGTTGTAAAGTTCATTTGAAAACTATACCTGGTCACCAGTAACAGATCGAATTGGTTCAAAAGCGAGGTCAGAGGACGAACTTCTCCGCAGCCTTAAGACGAACAAAGATGAATCGGTGGAACAACAGTTTTGCTAATAATCAATTCTGCTTTTTAAGGCTTCGAAAACTAAATTCAGTCGCTGGGTTTGGCTCGGTCAAAACTAACCTTACAGCATATTATATTACATTGTAAATGTACTTAGGCAAGGGTGGGCCATTGAAGTCAGCCAGTGCTAGTGACAGCAAACTGCGAGATCAGAGCCATTTTTGAGGTAGGACATGTAGAAACAAGTCCGAAACGTCCTCTTCTCCACTTGTTTGAACATCCAAAATGCTAATTTTTTCACTTTTTTGAATTTCGCTCTAATAACTTCCGGAACTATTCCATTACAGATTCGAAAACAAATTTTGTTATAGGGGAATTTTGTAGACGGAAGGACGAATCGATCTGCTTCTGCCTGTAGTACATTGTTTATACGTACCCGAGGTGACCACTACATTGACTTCGCTGCTATTCCAGCGCTTAAACGACCAACGCGCTACGAGATCTTGAACATTTTCTACTAAATCGGCACAGTTGGACGCCTGTCCCACAGGTAACTGAATACTGTTCCACACGATTGTTGGATAAGAAGAGCGCAGAACATCAAGGCCAGTATGTAGGGCTGGGCTGATGGCATTCAATGCACCGTGCGCTTCCGAATTGATCATACCGGGCGACACGATGTTGACCACCAAGCCTTTGTGGTTGCGCGTAGTTGTAGCATACAGCGGTAAGCATAGAATTACTCCAAACAGGCAAGGTCCGTTACTAAAGGTCATGTCGTCAAACATAAAAATTATCTATTTTCAAAAGCCGTTGGAAAATGTAGCATCCCGCATAAATAGTGCAGGAAGAAGGTGTCCTACATTCCGCCTACCAATTTTTATGCACAAAAGTATACCGTTCTAATGTCAGGGAAAGTAGTTGCATGTCCGCTGCATTTTCGCATAATGGGAAGTAATTATTCCCGTCGGTCGACAGACAAAGTCTTTCGAAACGTCTATGATTATGATAGGTCTTTCTTCCTCAAATAAAAACCGGTGCACCGACAATTTCTTGGTGTTGTGTACAAGTAAGACTGATAATTGGGTGTGTGACGCTCAGAGGGTAGGTGATCCGTTCCACAATTTTCTTGTGAAACATGAATGATGAATGCCTAATACTTTTCCCGGCCGCCTTAGGAGAAGGATCAGGATTTTCAGATCAACTGCTGCACTACACTTGATACTTCGTTTCTGCACGGAAAAATAATTGTGTCTGCAGGCAACCCATTGGAACTGCATTTGTGAATGATCAGTGGTACAGTACGAGGGCATGCTGAAATGATTGATCCTCAATTTAAAAAACATTTCAGATCAAGAAAAAATTATTTTGAAATTTACTGTTGCTAGTAATCATCGTTGGAAAGAAGGTGGTCGGTGCAATAACGGTCCGGCCGGAATGGGAAAATGAATTATCAGGGATAAGTTATGTTTGACATTCCAAAGGAACTGAGTTTCGAATTGCTATTAAAGAAACGCAGTATGTGAATAAATTTTCAGATAATAATTTCGCTTTGGATTCTGCGTCTTTCTTCCCAGATAAAGGTACGAAAATTTACGAAAGTGAAGGAAGCATTTCCATTATTAGTAGAAAGTTGAATGCGTATGCCTGTTTAGATGGGTCCCATATCCGTGTATATAGCGGCAAGAACATATGCGAGAGCAAAATTGCAATTAACACCGTAACTCAATAATGTCCCTTGTAATTGTACTTGCGTACAATTGCGTTTTGAATTGCCATTTTTAAATGGGTGAGGAGGTTATCCAAATTGTTGCCACTCCCTTTTCAGGCCTGTATTTTGCCACGAGAGCGCCACATGCGGCAGATATTCAGGCAGACAAACAGACAAACGGACAAACAAACAGGAAGACAGACAGGCAGACAGGCAGTCAAACAGAGACATACAGTCATACAGACATACAGACAGTCAGACAGACAGACAGACAGAGCAATCTTTAAGATTTCAGAGATAATCCGACGATCTTCAAAAATAACGAGTAGGCCCTTAGGGCCGTCGGAATAGATTTAATTCCGTGTTCTCGCGAAGCCATTGTGTTTAAGTGCGCTGTGAAAGCCTTATTTTGACGGATACTTTGCAGGTCTGATTGAGGGTACTGACGTAGGACATCACTCTTTCGCAATTATTAGCCTTCATCTGCCCAAGATTTGTTTAATCCTTACAGATAATCTTAACCCTTCCCAATTCTTTGTGGATGTGATCCTGATGCGCGAGAAGCGTACCTCTTCCTCTGAAACACTTCTTGAAGTACCTCATACGCCTTTCCCACATAATCACCCCGTTGAGATCACAACAGTAGAATTATCGTTCATTTCTTGGACGGATAGCTAACGAAATCGCATATACAGTGTGGAGGCCGTTCAGGTAACAGCGAAGGAAAATGTTGGTCTACTTTTACAGCTGTTTGCAGGTTACTTGCAAACTTTTGATTTGGTGTTGTTTGACAAACAAGACTACACGTTGTTTGACTGGTGAAAACTTCAAACCGGCTTATCAATCAATCAACTCAATATGCGCATTACAAATTTCGTTGCCCAGAAATCTTGATTTGTTGTCGTTTTCTTCGATTGATTCCGTTTGTCGCCCGTTTTCATTTTCCACTGTGCCAAATTTCATTCTTATTTTTCAATTATACTTCCCAAATGAATGCAGTCTATTTCTTTGAGTTTGGCGACCAAATTTTGGCCGGTTTTTGCTTTAAGAAATTAAAACTTTATAACATGTGTAGTCTTGCGGCTCACAATACGTCAAGCCAAAGTTTGTAAGTAACCTGCAAGTAGCTGTAGGTTAGATTACCGACCCTCATATTGTTTCTGATCGGGGACGCTTCATGGGCTACCCAACGGGCGCATGCTAACCCGATGGGTCTCTACCATTTTTACAACATGGCTACATACCAGTGTTCCCCCATTTGGTATCGGGTCCCCATTTTTCCCATTTTTTCCCCATTTCCCATTATGGGAATGGATTTATCGGGATGGGAGTCGCTTAAACTGGAATGGGAATAGGTGGGATTTTTGCAAAATAGATGGAAATGGGATTTTGATGTACTCGGTACAAAAACACGAGGTGATTGGCTAGCGCTTAGATGACAAGAACGCTCAAGTGAGAATGCAGTCTTGTGGTTTAGGAACGTAAGTCATGTTTTAACGCGTAGGATGTTTTTCAAAGAGCAACAAATAGCGATTGTTTGGTCTATTTGTACCGATAAACAAAACAACACCGCAGAAGCTACAATTGATTGAGAATGGGGATGGAAAATGGGAATTTTAGTGGAAAAAATGGGAAATGGCAAAATTGCTAGAAAATGATAAGGGAATGGGTGGGACTTGCCCTGCAGTGGAATGGGAATGGATGGACTAAAACGTTTCAGCATGGGGCAACACTGCTACCTAGCCCATACCTTAAGTCATACCTATATTTCCACATAGGGGTCGTGAAAAATATTAGTGCATATTTCACGCTTCAAACAGGGAAATCCTTACTTCCTTGACGCTATGACGGAAGGAAGCCTGAAAGAACGGTTTGGTTGCAGGTGTTTTCTTTAATGAGTCACGTGAACTTTTGTTGGATTAATGTGTATAAGGGAGCTGCAATGATCTTTAAAACTTGGCTTGGAGAGGCGATTCATAATCATCCATGCGTTTTAAACATTAATCTTTCGTCGCTATCATTACCGGTAAACACATTGACATCTCTCTTACATCGATGCGTCAGCAACTGAAATATATTACTTCAGGGGTCTCCACGAATATTGAATAATATTTGTCACTCCCTCGAACATCCATGAGTGTGGGAAAATAAAAATTAATTTCAGTGGCAAGGAGGGCAGTAAGTTAAGATTAGCTAAAAGTTGATTTGAAACGAATCTGACAATAATTGAGCTTTTGAGGAATTTTGTCCTGAAAGTGGTACTTTTGTACCCGCCAACTTAAGCCAAAAAGTATACTACGAACTTCAGTTCCGCCAATTGTGTTTGGAGTTTAAACGAAAAACCGCTCATTGTAAATTATCATGACATAGTCTCTCTATGAAAACCACGTTTTATTGGTTCTTGAAATGCAGCAGGAAATTTTTGAGAAAAAATAAATGGCGCAAAAGTGCGAAAACAAGTACTTTCTACACATTAACATCGTTTTAGTCCGCCCCTACAACATTTTGAGTTTCAAAGAAAGCAACTATTTTATGAGTTATCCTTTTAGGGTTACTTTGTTTGCCACATTGCCTCTAGAACCACTTGATGGAAAGGCAGAATTTCAAAGGATTGACTAACACAATTAAGTAATGAAGCAATCAACCCACTGAGCCCGTGTTAACAATTTTTAGTCAGCGACCCCAGGAAGGCTTCCTGCGTGAAATTAAAAATTATTTTTTATCATAAACTTAATTGAGGCTTCAGGTGTGGCGTTTTTGTTATTTGTGAGGTTAGCGTCAATTGCGCTCAGTTTGCGTGGCCACCGTTTGAAAACTATTCAATGTTCTTGGTGACCCCCTGTACGTACGTAGCATAAACACGAAACTAGTAAAATAATGTCTGAGACAGCTCATGGAAATACGTGGCCAGTTATCAACACGACTTTCGACAACTTGACTTTCACCAAAGACTCTCCCTATACGTGACCTTACACTGGACGCCAACCGCCATCTTCGATACCATTTTTGTTTGTACCGGCTTCCTGGGAAACGCAATATTACTCCTCTTGTTAGCCAGTGACTGTCAACTTCGCACACCCTTTAAAATGCACGCCATGAGTCAGGCCTGCGCCAATCTGATCGACCTACCCGCAATCCCCTTCGACCTCCGGACCGCCATGGCTGACGGCGTGTGGACCGCTGGTGAAGTGTCCTGCTCCGCCTACCCGTACTTCGTGTGGGTGGCTTCCGGTATGCAATACAACCAACATCTCCTGATTGCCTGTTGCCGAATGTAGGCCATCATTCATCCCGTCTCGTACCGCCAGCGACACTCTAAGCCGCTGGCATGCATTCTCTGCGGCACCGTCTGGGTGGTCCCGCATCTCACTACGCTCCCGTTATGGGCGCTGGACACGCTGCTATACCGGCAATCTATTGCGGAAAATGGTTTTATTGTCTCTTAAATACCCAGAAACAATTTGCTTATAAAATCATCGTGTTTCTTGTCATCTATTTGCTGCCCATTTGCGTGGAGGTTATAGTTTTCCCCGCAGTGTTTTTCACGAAAAAAGCTCGAATGAGGAATAATTGAGCGGTAGTGGTCCCGCGTGATGCTGCGGCTCGACAGGCCCCTAACGCTCCTCAAGGTCAGCTTAGAGCCGGTCATTTGTCGGACGTTGCTGCTAACAGATCGGCTGGTCAAGCGCCCGGCTCGCGCCCCGTACGTCATGGAAGATCAAAGTGTTCTGGTCTTGCCCTCTTGGCAATTTTCTCGCTGTGCGCATGTGTAAGCTGGTTGCCGATGTTTGCGTGTTTCTTTTTAATAATCCTGATGCCGGAACTCCCCGTGCCCGAGTACGTCTGGAATTACTCTACGACCGTGGTGACCATACAACCATCCGCTGATCCCGTGATTTTCATATTGGCCGTGGGCAGTCTGCGCAAGGCCGCTCGTTGGCTGCCCAGCCGCATCAAGGGGCGCGTTCGTCGACAAGGGACTTCTCTTCTTCTGTTCGCTGCCATGCTTAAAGGCGCGTTATAGTCAGCACGAAACGTCTCATGAGAAGGGTGCATGACGTCACGGCTGCGTGCGCATATTTGTCTCACGCTGTCTCGCGTACGCGATGAAAAGCAAATCACTCTGAAAGCGATTTCCACTGGATCGCGTGCGCGACGCGTCACTTTGACGTCACGTCACGCGATCTCACGCACAAAATCCAGACCATAACGGCACCTTAAGTGTGCATGATGTTAACGAATTTTTTGTGCACTTAGCATTAGCATGAGTTAGCTTGAAAATACGCCGCACCTACTGCCTTATCTCGTGTTGTTCTCGTATTGGTTGTGGGTCGCGTCGAGATTGTGCTACTACCCTTTCGAAACGCTCTTCAAATTCAATTTTTTGTGTTACAACTTGTTAGAACACTATCCCAACATAACCAGTCTATGAATCAGCAAACGAGCTCGGACTCTGCCCTCGCCATTTTTTCACTGGAAATAGATGAGTCGAATCCGACTGGCTTTACTCTGTTTAGCCACCACCAAGATGAGATGAAATAATTCCGCTTACTTCTGACAAATTTACCAATCTTGAAAAAACAGGCTTAGAAACACGAATAGTGAAGTCAAACTCGTTGATTCCCAGAAAATTCGAAGTAGCTCAAGCAGCAGCTGGCTCCAGCGGAATAAAAACATCTCGATTGCGCACTACAGTCAAGGTCCTCGGATTTTCTACTCCAGTTATAAGCCGGAGATCCGCTCCAAAGCGCTGAATTTAGATCATTTTGATCTCCATTCAATCTAAACCGTTTTATTATTCTGATATCTCAAAAAAAGCCGGCATTTGAACTTGCATACAGAACGAAGGTCGAATGTAAGAAATTGATAACCGAAAAGTGATTTTTTAATTAATTCACTTTACTAAAAAGAATACCGACTGATATATGTTGGTAGAAACTAGGAATAAACGTGAGGCGGAGGAGGCGTATTTTCAAAACCAACCAGATCGTACCATATCAAACCGAATCAAGTGTTGATTTCGGATCCCTTTTAGCATTCACCCTTTCTCTCTTTCAAAATGGAATTTCAAAACGAACATGGGAGTAAGCGCAGACGCATGTTGTAAACTGAGACATTGTGTAAATTACGTACTATGTTAAGCATTATTCCAAGGTCGATTCCAAACTGTTCCAGGGTGATTCCTGTCATGTCACTGAAAAGTCTGCCCCTGGGACTGATGTCGTTGAAAGAGTCTCTTGAAATTTATCGACCCCAAAAAGGTTCATCAAATCGTGATACTTCGTTATTAAAAATTGCAAGTAGCTCAATATAAAACACCCTTAAGGCAATCCAACCACGGACCATGTTGTACTTGACGTTCATTAAATATATGCGGACATCGCAGTTCCAGAGGACGGGGCATTGTTTACTCGAAACAGCCACCATACTCTTCGACTTATGTTTGGGAAATTTTGCCTTAATTCGAATTGTTTTCTGCAATTCTTTGTCGTTCAATTATAGTTGAGTTCGTTTCTCGTTTGACAAACCAGGTTTTTTCCAACGTTCGACACCAATCATATTACAAGATCATGGTGGTACTTCCGAAGAGGGTTCATTTGCACCGCTGTTATGGCAACGCATTAACAGGCCAACTAATCCATGGGTTGAGATAAATCTTGGCCACAAAACTGTAAGAAAGGTGTGGTGACACTGACACAAGGGATTTTCCGACCCAGGAAAGTGGCCACTTTCATTATTCAATACCCCTTGCAACCGTGCTTATTTTATGGTCAAACCTATTCGGCCAGAGTTTCTCCGGCTGAATAGCCAAGCCATTATTTAGCCGGATTTTTTTCGGCTGCATGGGCAAGCCACTATTTGGCTTATTATTCGCTAGTTTCTCTCCTTATTATTCCGTATTTTATTCCGTACTCATCGTCAGCCTTCGTTCTTTCTGAATTCTTTTTAAGTTTCCTGTCAAAAACGTCGGTAACCAATGTACGTATCTTAACTGCATCGGGAAAAAGGAGAAAAATCTTTCACTACATTATGTACGCCAAGTTGAGAGAAATCCGGCTAGGTGATTAGTCTGCATTGCTGGTAAAAAAAAAACGGCTAAACAGTGATTGGACTATTCAGCCGGAGAAACTCCGGCCGAATAGCCAGTTCCATATTTTATTGCTACTTGCCTAACCATTGATTAAGCGCATATTTCATGATGAACTTAAAACCGAACGGGATGGTAACCTTTGGATCTTTCATTAAGACGCACGGAACAAGCGGAAATTTACTTACCTGACATATATATTTAATGCTACGTCTGGAATCCGGAAACATCATTGAACGTCGCTGAGCTTAATTTGAAGGTCTCATTTACGGTTAGAGTCACGTCGGCCAAAGAGGTGCAGCTCAAATTGTATATGATCAATTCGATTGCGTTCGAAACTCACTGTGATCAACATCACCGCTACCAAGCTTTGAACCAGCATAAGCATAAGTATGGGATCCTATTTCTCTGGGATAGTCCGTTGTTAATACACCCCATAGATAGCCAGGACTACAGTCATCAAAACTTGATTCAGTTTCATTTGTTTGAGACAATTGCCTCTCAAAGGGCTGTTCATCCAACCTACATGCACCCTCATTTTTACGTGACCTTTCAACAATCACAATGAAGATAACCTTCAATCACTCCACTAACATCAGTTTCCAGAACGTCACAATGGTCACCTTTACACCTTCTTGGAACTTCAATGCGCTATTCCTGCTGCTCATGGCCATCTTGGGAACCCTAATCAGCGGCACCATCCTTTCGGTCATCTTGTTCAACCGACGCCTTCGCACTCATCCCTTTCACATCTACGTCATTAACTCTCTCACCATCAACCTTATCTCCTCCCTGGTGCAGTACCCAATAGGTGCAGCCTCGGAACGCTACGATACGGGACAGACTTTCACGCCCTGGTACCTGGGCACCGGGGCGTGTAACCTGTACTTCGTGGTCATTTCGGTTGGCGAGTCGGCCATGTCTAATACGCACGCCTTTATGGCAGCTAGCCGGATGTGGGCCATTCTCCTGCCGGTGTCGTACCGCTTGCATCACACCACTAAATTCGCCCTGACGGCGGTGGGCTGTCAGTGGGTGTACCTGTGGCTGATGAACCTGTGTTTCATTGTGCCGGGTCCGCTGTTCCGCCGGAACGTGGAGATGTTTGGGTGTGTCTATTCACCAATCCCTTATCCGTGGATGGTGAGGATATGGTTATGCTCGGCCCATTATACCACAAAAGTTATTTTTACCCATTATTCAGTTTTAAATGCACGTTAATCAAACTAGAAGCACAACAAGGCGGATCAGGACCATTTTGGTTGATTTATGTACTCTTTCAATCAATTACTGGTTTTAGATTTATTTCAATTTATTGTCCATTTCTTAAGGGGAAGTCGTTATGCGGTAAATGACTATTTTAATCCAAGAAACATATTAAATTCTCCATCCAAAAAAATTAGCTTGTGTGGGTTTGGTTTGGTTCGATAATAATTCGTTATGGTGCTTATTCTAACCTCCCGAATTCGAATATAACCAAAACCGCAGAATTTAATTCTATGCCATTTTTTGAGTAGAGCGTTTAGTATCTTCATTGAATTAAAACGGTCATTTACCACAAAGACTGACCAATCCCTGTATTATTTTGTTCCATTTTGAATTTTTGCCTCACTCCCTGACTGTACAGTCGTTGTTGATATTCTTGAAGTTCAATTTTGCAAAACAATAGTTGAACTACTCGTCTAAACGTAGTATGATTGAGGAAGCGAAGGTTCCTCTGAGGAACCATGGATTTGACGATCAGGCAAAGAGCTCAAAAATGCCGTGTCAGTGCGGCGACTTTCCCTTAAGAGTTATACCGATTCGAAGTTACTTAAAAAGTGGTTAAACGCGGCACTTTCGATGCGATGCTTAGCATTAGGATTCCTTCGTTTCAGGTTTGACTGATTTCTTCCAACAATTTAACCATCATATACTCTTTAAACCTTGCTTAGGAGTTCATAGTTAAGGTTCTTGTAAAATCAGTTTTAAATGATCAATTGGTAAGTAACCATAGCTAGCTGACGTATTTAAATACGTGACTAGCGTCACACATGTGCTGCTGGATACATGGGATTGTTGCCAGGGCGGGCAACGGCAACTAGAGTTGTTTCTCTTCAAATCAGTCAAAATCCAGGAGAACCTGATGATCTTGAAAAATTTCTTGGAGGGCATCACCACAACACTTCCTTATTTCCCTTTCTAGAGGTGCTCATTCGGCGAAGACTCCGAGGTCTTGCACTTTGCGTCGTTATTTTTGCCTAACGTGATGTGGATGTAGTGTCACGCAATGTTTCGGTATTGAGCGCGTTGCGTTAAGTTGTTCTGGAAACACCGGATCGATAAAGTCATTTTATTTTTGAGCATTTTTATATACACGTAGTGCTTACGGTCTAAAAGTCTAACGGAGCGCCTTAAAAAACTCCGCAAACATAAACCAGCGAACTGCTTGTAGGATGGTTCTGTACGAATATCTCCAAAAATCAAACTCAAACTGAATACATTAAACGGAATCAAAACTCAAATCATACATAAGTCAAATGACACTTGACAAATTTAATTTATTCCTTTGCATACTTTCTTCGGCAACCAGACGTGATCACCGATCACCATATTGGTCATCACAAATTTCTGAAAACGTATACCTTTGTTATCGATAAAAATTCGCCACATCTCGAAATGAATACGTAATAATTGTTTGCCCAATTTATAGGTGAGATGGCGAGGCATCACTGACTTAATCCTCAATGGAACGCCTTTTGCCATCATGGTGCTGTCCGTACCGGTCATTCTAATCAGCCAGGTTCGACGCGCTCGAACTGCACGCCGTGTACTGGGGCCCCCTACCGATGCGCAGCCTGTCTCGGCTCGTCGTTCTCCCAGTAGCCTGGTACTGGTCTTTTTAGTCATCAGCTTCACTGTCTTCTTCTCCCCCTACATGTTCTACTCCTTCATCACCCTCAACGGCACTGGTGACTGGGCGGAAGGCTTTTATCAGGCGTCACTGAAACTGTACGCCTGCCAATCCATCTGTGACCCCATCCTGTTTGTCGTGATCTTGCGACCGTTACGGGAAAAATTCAAGAAAATACTGGGACGGGGTGGTGAAATCCCACCGGAACCGTGTCGTCATACAACTGTCTCACATGACCTGATTAACCTCACCCAACGACGCACAGAGTAGTGACGTCGTTTTCTCGAATTGTTCATTGTTTTATCGCATATCCGGCTGGCGCCTTTCGCTACTTTTTCTCATAACCCAGATCTGCAGCCAACAATCGTAAACCGAATTCGTAAAATGTGATTGACATGTAATTTGCTTGCATGGTCATTACGTATGCCTTGGGCTGTTGTTGTTACGTAACTAATCCAATAGATAGTTCGACAGCTTTCAACACTAAGATCATGTAACCACGCCAGGGTCCAGAGGAAAAGCCTCAGATAGTCAACGAGATGTATCTTCAACCTAATAAGACTAAATTCCGTCTCTAACACGTATTTAAAATTGAACACTTATGCGCCCATGGCCAATTCTTTTCGGTAGTCCGTTTTGTTTTCCTACGTGAGGAGAGCACTGCTAGGAATGTTCACTCTCTCACCATCTTCTGTATCCCTAAGAAAAGTATGAGATGGAGAAGATTTATGCTTGAGGATAAATTTGGTTACAGTATTACTGCCGGAGATGTCGCCACGCTCGCCACCATCGCTCAAGGACTCTCTGTGACGTGAACCAATTGACCACGCCCAGTTGAACCGAATCACGACTGACTGTCTTCTGCAGACTTATCCGGAATTCTCTAGCTCCTTGTCTCGTGCTCGACGCAATTTTGTGATTTCAAAAATAGGGCGTAACTTTTCCAGTCAATCGTGAATGCATCTGGGAAGGATAGTCATTTAAGTTCTGAAATGTCTGTTGAAGTTTTCCAAAAACAACGAATCTAAAGCACGAAATTAAAGTACGGAACTTTTTGCCACAGTTCGGACTCGTTTGGTTTTATTCGCAAAAATATTGCGAAAATGCCTACTTTATCGGCTAGAAAGCGAAGAATTGCTGATTTGGAACAGAAATTACTGCTCAAATTCCTAGTTTCCTTTTTTCAATTGGCGAGAATGAGGACGGAATAATTCTGAAGACGCTAGAAACGGCCCGGCAGAACTTTTTTCCGTAAAACTTCTCTCCGCAAAACCAAAATTTAGCTACTGCATGAAGCCGTTTTGACACCGATCAAATTACAAGATTGTGCTAGCGGTTCCAATGAGCGTTAATTTCCATTGCCGTTATGGCAACGCATTAAAAGGCCGGCTAGCTCACGAGTCAAAATAAATTCTGGCTACAAAATTGTAAGAAAGAAGTGGTGAGGCTGACACAAGGGATTTTCCGACCCGGGAGAGTGGCCACTTTCATTATTCAATACCCCTTGCAACCGTATTTATTGTATTGCTGCTTGTCGAATCAATGATTTAACGCATATTTTATGATGAACTTAAAACCGAACGGGATGGTAACCTTTGGGTTTCTCATCAAGACGCAAGGATCGGGCGGAAATTTACTTATCTGACATATATATTTAATGCTAGGTCCGGAATCCGGAAACATCATTGAACGTCGCTGAGCTTAATTCGAAGGTCTAATTTACGGTTACAGCCCTGCCGGCCTAAGAGGTGCAGCTGAAATTGCACATGATCAATTCGATCACGTCCGGAACTCACTGTGATTAACATTACCGCTACTAACCCTACGGGGAACTCTTGACTGGTTTTTACCTGGATGCAGCCTGATTTGATTACGTTAAAACAGGCTAGAATCCAGTCAAAAAATCTGAGTGAAGAAACTAGAATGTTCCACCCCTTTCCAGCCTATATATGACACTAGTTTTGACCCTGTTTTTTTAGCGATTCGGCCAATTGAAAATTACATTGCCATATAAGCGTGTCTTTTATAAACCAGTGGAAATGATTTATTAATTCACGGGAACTCGCGCAGGCCACATTGAAATTAGAAGTAAAAAAACTAAATCAATAGTGCCAAAATACAAGGCCGAGAATAGAGCTAAAGCGGTAAGGTGACAACGTTTAGGAACGTTAAACGAAAGAGTTATGGGATTCTACTACCGTTATAGGCTTTCAGATCCATCTGAAAAAAACACACGAAAACACGTTTCTTTCAGGCACTGAATCCGAAACCTCTCCTGAAAAGAATTTAACAGCAATCTAAAGATTAAAATTTGAAGTGGGAACTTCACGACAAAGGCGATACATTGCAAACCGTTGGATTCAGCCATCTTCCACACAGCAACAACAACAAAACAGGAACACGAAGCCTCTGATGTCTTATAATACTAGTACGCACATGATTCAGTAACAGACTAATTGATTGCAATTTACGCAAAATGAAATGAAATTCATGAATGTTTAAGAGAACAAAAACAGGAGATTAGTTTTTTTAACGCCAGGCGAAGCAAGACAAGTCTGAATTGAATTCCAAGTCTCAAACCAAGTCACACGGTCTGCACACGGAACTAATCTCCCGCGTCAGTTGGAAACTATCGAGAGAGGTGTCTTGCATGGGGCGGGAAAATTTCAAAAATATAGCCTGTATTCTAGGCTACATTGCGACGAAAAGACAGGCTGGGTGCATCCCGCTTAGAAACAGGCTGATTCCAGCCCTTTTACAGGCTTATTACAGTATTCAGCCTGGAATCTAGTCTGGGAGTTATCCGTAGGGAAGTGCTAAACCAATATAAATTCGAGTATTCGGTCCCGTTACTCTAGGATAGCCCCCGTTAATATTGCTCATTAACCATTATTGCTGTTTATCCAATCCACGTGTACGCTCATTTTGAGTGACATTTCGGCAATCACAATGAAGATAACCTTCAATCACTCCACTAACATCAGTTTCCAGAACGTCACAATGGTCACCTTTACACCTTCTTGGAACTTCAATGCGCTATTCCGGCTGCTCATGGCCATCATGGGAACCCTCATCAGCGGCACCATCCTCTCGGTCATCCTGTTCAACCGACGCCTTCGCACTCATCCCTTTCACATCTACGTCATTAACTCTCTCACCATCAACCTTATCTCCTCCCTGGTGCAGTACCCAATAGGTGCAGCCTCGGAACGCTACGATACGGGACAGACTTTCACGCCCTGGTACCTGGGCACCGGGGCGTGTAACCTGTACTTTGTGGTCATTTCGGTTGGCGAGTCGGCCATGTCTAATACGCACGCCTTTATGGCAGCTAGCCGAATGTGGGCCATTCTCCTGCCGGTGTCGTACCGCTCGCATCACACCGTTAGATTCGCCCTGACCGCGGTGGGCTGCCAGTGGGTGTACCTGTGGCTGATGAACCTGTGCTTGATTGTGCCGGGTCCGCTGTTCCGCCGGGACGTGGAGGTGTTTGGGTGTGTGTTCTCACCGATCCCTTATCCGTGGTTGGTGGGGCTATGGTTACGCCCCGCACTTTATTTATTATATAAACAGCTGTCCTCCTCGCGGAGTACAAGTCTCTTGACGTTGGATAAGAAACTTGCATGGAACCGAAAACTCAATAAGACAACACATGCCTCACAGTATAAGCCTTCCTCTGCCTCCCTCTGCCTTTCGCTCAGAAGGAAGAAGAGAGAAGGAAGGAAAGATAAAGGCTTAAGATAAGATATGGCCTAATAAATCAAACTTATTGGTGCTTCATAACATTTGCCATGAAGAAGAAAGGCAGCTGTTTTGGCAGCCAGTTAGCCAACAGATAGGCCAGACTTTTTCCTTCAATGTTAGCCGATTGCTCAGTCTCTCTACAAATGTTTTATGTACAACAAGGCCGAAGGGTGTCGGCTCGTTGCTAACAGATCTCTAACCGAACCGTTTGGGGGTGTTACCATTTGAACGGTTTTGTAACGTTAGACCAATAATCAAATTCTAGTCTATCGCACGATAGCTATTGGTCACTACATGAAGAAGGGGCGTTTTAATGACTTTTGCTCTATGGGATTTGGAAGTCGAATGCAGACTCACATTGAAGGGGTATGGCAGTTCGCTGTATGGCAGTTCGTTCGTTAAACCATAAGGGTAACCTCGATGTGACCTTTCACCTATGTGAAAAGGTCAAGAGAATATTAAAATCTACGTTACGCAACTCAGAATCGTACCAAAGGCGAGAGGGCCATCTGATTTGATTTGCGTATGCTTTCGGCCGATTATTGGTCTTAGATTTATTTCAATTTATCGTCGATGTTTCAAGGCTTGCACCTGTTGCTGTTTTGAGCACGTTGCGTTAGGTTGTTCCGGAAGGTGAAACACCGGATCGATATAGACGTATTATTTTTGTACCATTTCGTATAAACGCGGTGTTTATGGACAAAAAGTCTAACGGAGTTTCTGCTGATGTGTTTTTGAACTGACGATATATTCGCCTTAAAAGACTCCGCCCATATAAACCAGCGAAGTACCTGTAGGATGGCTCTGTACTTCTTACTACAGGTAAAGCGTTATTACATTGCGACAAAAGTAGTGTGAAAATGGATGAATACATCGATTTATCATATCAAACGCAAAGTGAATATATCCAGTCCAACTGAATCAAAGGGAAATTATACATAAATCAAATACACTTGGTAACTGGAAACCAGTCGTTGCTTTATTTTCTCCGACAACAAAATGTAATGACCGATCATCATAAGTCGTCATCAATTTCAGAGAAAGTATACCTTTGTTATCGACAAACATTTACCAGTTTCAAATTCAATGCGTAATAGCAGTTATTACGCATTGAATTTGAGATGTGGCAAATGATTGTCAATAACAAAGGTATACTTATAAATATATATTTATTTGCCTGAATTACAGGTGAGATGGCGCAGCGTCGCTGATCTCATTCTCAACGGGATGCCTTGTGCCATTATGCTGCTGTCCGTGCCGGTCATTCTAATTAGTCGTGTTCGACGCGCTCGAACTGCGCGCCGTGTACTGGGGCTCCCTGATGGGGCGCAGCCTGGCCCGACTCGTCGTTCTCCCAGTAGCATAGTAGTGGCCATTTTAGTTATCAGTTTCACCGTCTTTTTCTCCCCGTACATTCTCTACTGCTTCATCACCCTCAACAGCACGGACGATTGGGCGGAGGGCTTCTATCAAGCGTCACTGAAGCTGTATGGCCGCCAATCCATCTGTGACCCCACCTTGTTTGTTGTGGCCTTGCGACCGTTACGCGAAAATTTCAGGAAAATACTGGGACGGGGTGAGGAAAGCCCTCTGGAACCTCGCCGTCATACAACTACGTCGCGTGACCTAATTAGCGTCGCCCAACCATTGCACAGAATAGTGACGTCGTTGTTCACATATGTGCCATTCTTCGACCCTATCACGTTTTCAGAATTAATCATTTTTGTGCTCATAATATATTTTTTTGAGAGCCTGTTTTATTTCCCTAGCTGAGGAGAGCGCTACAAAGAATGCCCGCTTTGTCATCATCCTTCTGTATTCCTAAGAAAAGTAGGAAATCAAGTTATAACGCATAGGCTTAAGTGATTGATTTCTTGATTAGTCTTCACCTGTGAGCCCCACCACCAGTTTTTACGCAGTTGGCCTATCGACCCATTCAAGTCCTTCATCGTAATCTCGGTTGAAATGGAGGGCTGCTTTAAAACCAGACTTCTTACAAAAAAAAACCAAAAATAGAAAGATAAACTTTTGAGACTGAAGTTAGCAGGAAGTTCTCGTAGTTTTGTAGTAATGAGGAAAAAAGTTTAAGTAAAGGAAAACGGGTTGGAATAAAGTAGTCGCGTGCAAATGAAAGATCCCTATTAATGTGCGACCGGCTTAAGAATGCCTTTCCATGTGAACAAAATACTAATCCCTCTTGTTCGAATCGTAATACGGTCAAGACATCTTTCGGGCATGAGCCAATAATTTTTACAACTTAATTATTTGTTGATCGACTTGCTTCAGAGCAGGAGCGAACGTTTAAACATTGATGGGTTGACAACGCTCCTGTGGGAAGCTAAGCAGACAGTCCAACAAATCGGCGAAAGTCTATGGATTTGCACTTTCATCCACCCCAGTGATGAGGCATTCCAGAATTTTGGCATCGAGTTCTTGAAAGGCGTCCCCTATGATGGGCTCGTCCAGCTGAAGGTACGGTGTACCCTCGCTGTTTTCGCACAAGACCGCATCTGAAGTCTTCCACGCTTGAACAAATGTCGGCCGTGCAGTCGGATCTAAATGCCAGCAGGTCTTCATCAAGTTGAACCTTGGTCAGACGAACAAAAAATGGTTGGAATGGAGCTACAGCGAATCGATCAGAACACAGATCCGTTCAATTTTTCTTGAACGGCTTGGCCGCAAACGGTCAATTTTTTGAACGGAACGGAACGACACGGCATGGACAACAAAGTTGAACGGCACTGAACGGCACGGAACAGTGAAACGGTTGAAAAAAAACAAAACTCTTGTCAGCTCGATTATTTCCAAGAAATTTAGCCTTTATTCGAAAATTATTGTCTAGTCTGTGTGTAAGTTCGGCCCGAAAACTGAATTTCTAGCCGATTCGTAATTTTCTCGGAAAATTCGGTCATTACAAGCTAGAACGGTCCGAAACGGCACGGTGCAAGCTTCCGAACGGCACAGAACGGCACGGCTGTACTGCCGAAAATTTCATGAACGGCACGGACGGAAACGGCGTCCGTTTACTGTTCAAAGACCGTTCCGCCGTGTTAGACGGCACGGATCTGTGCTCTAGTCCAAATACAGTTATCCAAGTGTGCCCTACAACCGGTCCGTCATCTTTTTGCTGCAGCACCAATTGCACTAATACCGGAGGCACCACTGGAACGTCTGACGTCTGACAATATTCTGCAACTTGCCCGGCTTCACCATTTCAAACTGGAGTTTGCCAAACACACGTACATGAATGCATGGCTGTTTACACTCACAAAGGGGTTTCTTTCAAACTTGAATTATACTTGTTCTACATACATAGTCTTTTTCACGTTCATCATTAACTGATTCGTCTTGATCAGTCTTTGATGCTCCATAAAAAACCATGCTAAATTTTATTTAGTGCGCAAGTGGCAGTTCAAATCATATGTATTCGAAACAGTGGGAAGAAGGTCATTAAACTGTGACGGTTAAGACTGGAAACTCCGGTCTTGTGTTGTCATAACACGAGTTGAGAATCGCCTTCCGCTTCGGATGGCACGCGCAAGCTGGTTGAGGTATCTGGATTCCCACAGAGAGATTGCATAACCTTCCGACAGACCTACTTCCGTAGAGATCCTTCGGTCAAGTAGCGTTGAGGATGCCGTAGACTGTCCCGCGACAACGTCCTAGGAAGTCCTTCTGCCTGGTGAGGATCACTCATAGCCCGGAAAACGCAGGTAAATCGTAAAAGGGATCAATCCTTAACAGCGGCACTTTATCCGTCAAACTATCCAACTTACAGTATCCGGAGAGGAAAAGTGGGGAGACGATAACTGAAGAATTCCTACTCGAACGCAGTCAAGAGGAGGCGGAAAAGTTCACTCTCAAGGTAAAATTGCAGTTGAGATTGTGGGCGGAGTTATAATAAGTACAACAAGCACAAGTCAAACAGTGAAAGTGATAATGAATCAATCAATCAAGTAATGAAAGTGAAAGTGTAGTGCGACGATGGCAGACGGCGGCAGGCGGCGTGACGCGATTGGTTGATCCACCGGAAGTCGATCCGATGCGGCGGCGAGGTGGATGTTGTCCTTTCTGGCGGTACCGTCACAAAACTCACAAGGGCTCGAAGATGTTCAATTGTTACTTGCCAAACGAGTCGATCCTTTTTCAGGAATAGTCCATGGTATTTTCATGATATTTTAACTTAGTTTCGCAACCCGCTCGCGGAACAGATGGCGAGGCCCGGAAGTTTTAATTTCAATGGAGCCTCATCAAAAACTACAAAAATCATTGCTTTTTAAGATTATTAAATTAAAAACAAGGTATGGCTTGGTTTCGCCTCGCCGCGTCCAGGTTCTGTCCTTGCGTATGATCGCAAATTGATTGAAAACCAAAGCAAAGCGTCATCAGCAGGTTCAAATAATCAAACAATACAGATATATCGCATCTCTGTGCTAATATGTGATCTAGACGAATTAAATTCTCCCTCCGAAGCGTCGTGCGAGATGGCGTATTATTGCCTTCTTATCTAAACACCTAGGCGCCCAGTCAATTTTACTTTTCTCCCAAAAAAACAACCAATTCACGAGACTGGCATTATCTTCACCTCCCATGTGAAAAGAAATTGTCAAGTTCTTAAACATCCAGCTGCCGCCAATATTTAGACACCAATGATTTTTTTTGCTCAATATCGCTTGGCAGAGCAAATTAGTGAAATCGACACACCAAACGCTATACAGAGCATTCTGTAGAATGGACGATAAGGACACCTGACCCACTTATGATCAGTGGATTTCGGTACCAGAAAAACAGGACAATGTCCGAAGATTCCTACTTGACGGAATTTCTGTACAAACCGCCCAATTTTAATTTCTCTTCGCGACGCAGAAAACTATGTTTTCTGGGAATCATAGGAATAAATAGAAGTTGTAGGAGGTATAGGAAAGGTATAGGAAAGGTATAGGAGTTATAGGAGTTATAGCGAGGTATAGGAGGTATAGGAGGTATGGGAGGTATAGGAGGTATGGGGGTTTAGGACTTTCCGTTTGTTTGTCCGTCGGGATCAAGTCTGTTTGTCCATCTGCTTGTCCGTCCGTCTGCCAAACGTCAGTCGTATTTTCTACAGGCATCCATCCATCCGCAGTCCGGCCGAGTCCCGTCTCCTTGTCTGTCAGTCCTTTCTTCGGTCCATCAGGAGTCCATCGATCCGGTTGTTCGGTAATTTATCTGTTCATCCGTCTGATAACTCATACGCTAGTCTGTCCGTTCTTCCGTCTGTCTACATCCCCCCTATCCCTATTTCTTTTAAACTTATACTTTATACTTATACTTATGCTTGTTACTAGTTAACAACCACCTATCTCCCCTTCTTCTATACTTATACTTTATAGTTCTACTTATGCTTATGACTTATAGCCCTTACCTATCCCCAATTCCCTAAACTTATACTTTAAATGTATGCGTATACCTATGACTGTTTATCCCTTGCCTATCCCATCTTCCCCTATACTTATACTTATGCCTATGATCAGCTATCCCCTACCTATCCCACTTCCCGTGTTTTTATACTTTGTACCTATATTTGTACCTATGACTATATATACCTTATCTATCCCTACTTACGTTTATACTTATACTTTAAACTTATGCCTACGACTAGTTAGCCCCCATCTATCTCCAATGCCTTTTTACTTATACTTTATACTTCTGTTTACAACTAGTTGTCCCTAATCTATTCCTATTTCCTTTATACCTATATCTATGACTAGTCAGACGCCACCTATCCCTCCCGAAAAACACTATCCGAAATACGGTTACAATCGATAATGGTTACATTTGCTGTTTCAAATACCGTTCCATAGTACGCGACAAAACAGCTTGTACCTCTTTTTAGTCCCTGAAGTAAAAAAGTGACCAAACGGAGTACCATTTATGGCACCAATTTTATTGAGATTTTTTAAGTTTTTTCAGAGTAGTTTCAAAAGTCTTGAAATGGAGAAAATTTTGTCGATTTCAATAGTTTTGCTCAACACAGAGTTTAAAAATACTTGTTATGCTGATAAAAATCGAGTACAATGCAAATTATTCACCGATCAGTCGTTTTGGTAGTCAAAATATCTTCCTTATTGTAAATTTGCTCTGCCTAAGTGTAAAGGACGACGATTCGATTCCCTGGCAAGTATTTTTTCTTTACCCTAGAGGCCGGTTGGTCATGCTAAATGATAATAAATGATTTTGTGATCAAGGAAGGAGTATTTGACCATTGGTCAACCAAGTGCGGCTCGGTCCATAATTAAAGTTGTGTTTGCATCCAAGTTTGGGATGCAACTATGCATTGTTTTGGTATGGACAAAAAAACAGATCGCCAAATTGTAACGTACTGTGGTACCAGTTTGAGAACTATGAAGAATTTCAATTAAGGTTCAAATTAAAGTCATTTTTTTGCCAGAATATCCCCAATGCCCTTATACTTACACTTGATACTAATACCTATGTCTATATCTAGTAAGACCCCACCTATCCCCCACTTACTTTATGTTTATACTTTGTACTTACACGTATGCTCATCACTAGGTAGTTAGTTCCACCTAATTCTCCTCTAATTCTCCTCTAATTCTTTCGCCTACAGTTACACCACAAGTGGCTTCGAACGCACCCTAAATTGATTATGCTAAAACAAATTAATTCGTGGGTTGTGCCTAATTTAGGGTGTGGGAGTTTGCCTACAGCCTTTTATTTTTTGTCAGCAAATTAGTTTAGATTTCAAATTTGATTTTTGGTGGCCATTCTCCATTTAATGTTTTCAAATGTCCCAATTCTTCTATTTTTCGTCGACCAAGAATCTCCCTGCAAAGTTTTTGCGGATAAGATTATCTTTCTTACGAAAACTGCCTATAAGAAGCTTATCGACAATGCAAAACCGTTTTATCGGAGCGACTGCTGTTCTCTCCGGTTTTGATTACAAAGTTCAACAATGCTTTCGAGTATAGCTGTTTTTATGCTGCAATTCACACAACTTAATTACATTTTTTCGTTGCAAAATCTACCTGCGTGGGCACGTGGTGTATGACCAAAGTTCAAAAATTCTACTTATATCAAAGCATTTACAAGTAGTCAGTGGCAGCTCCATCGAATTTGGTGTTTCAGTTACTGCAACAAAATAAATGTTCATCCAAAATAAATAGATTATGCGCGCTTACCTTAACTGTTACCGGGTTTGGCAATGACGTTGAAACAGACCTAGAACCAGTACTTCACTGCCATCAGAAACGACACTATCTCCAAATTTTTTGTCACCAAACCTATCCATGTGATCATTTATTACAGGCGAAAGAGTAAGGTTCTACCTAAACTTTAGAAAATGGCTGAAAAAAAATTCTGGGAGACTCGAACTCAATAATGGCATACGCACACCCTCTGTTTATTTTTTAGGTTTGGCTGAGGGCCTCTAGTAAATTTAGAAAATGAGTTAAAGTTCTGAAAATTGTTGGTTGGGATATGCATAATATTCGACACGCTTTGCTGCCCCGCGAACTGTTGAACTTTATTTATTAATTCAATTTTTCTAAGATGAATTTTGATTTTTTCGTAAATTTTCGAAGACACAATCTTTCTGAGCATTGTTCCGCTTATCAGATCCAGCTGCGTTAACAGTAACATAGACGCACATTGGACGGACAGACAGAGAGACAGTCAGACAGACAGACAGACAGACAGACAGACAGACAGACAGACAAACAATCACACAGACAGACATTCACACTTGGCCAAAGCGAGTTTAAGCTTAGAATACAGTGTTCTGGCCCTCGGCTATGGACTTTAATTAAGTACGTAACTGTATAAGTATAAATATATAGGTATGACTATATAAATATAGGTAAATAAGTATAAGTACTTTATGTAGATACAGTATAAGTACTGTATATAAGTATAAGTATATAAGTTTAAGTATATAAGGATAAGTTATATAAGATTGTTTTTTCGTAGGGACGTCCACAAAAAAAACATTATAAACATTGCTATAGCTCCAATAACTCTCATAACTCCCATAACTCCTATACCTTCTATACCTCCCTACACCTCCCTACACCTCCCTACACCTCCTATACCTCCTTTACCTCCATATAACTCTTATACCTCCTATAACTCCTGTTTTTCCTAGTCGTTTGCGTTGTTTTCGTAGTCGTCTTCATACATCCATCGGCCGGGGCAGCTCGTATCTTCTGGTACACGTTGGGCCTGTGTAGCCTGATACTGCCCGGTAAGCTAAATGATTTTTTTGTGCCCGTCCTCTCATACGTCCCTACGCTATCACAACATGTGGGGTGCTTAGGATCTGGTCTAAGGAGTCTCACGTAAGCGGGATGGTGGTGGCAGTTTATCAATGTTCATCGTCACCAGATGCAACCACCAGCTCCTGTTGCGCTGCAGCTGGCGACCCAGCAGCGAGTGAGGCTAGCGCAAATGCTGCTGGTGACGCTGTTGGTGAGCGCTGTGTGCGCTGCCCCGAACTACATTTTAACTCTCCACTTTCACCAGCTGTACCGCACTAAGCCGGTGTCAGTGCTGGTGGGCCAGGGCATTGAACTTGTTTCAGTATGGATTTACACCGCCCTAATAATATTCTGAGACGAATGTCCTCCCGTTATACGCGGCGTTCAATGGGAGGTGTAAATTTTTACTAGTGGAAGTACAAAATTTGCTCCGCTCGAGTAAACAAAACTATGCCCGTTGTAAAGAGAGATAGAAAACTGTATTGGAAATTTTCTGCAGGACAAAAAAGCTCTTGCGACTAATTACGATTTTATTTTTTAGAATTATTTGGTTTTCTTGGCGGGTTTTCGTTTTTTTTTTGGTTTTCATTGCACCTAGGAGTAAATTTTCATCAAGATTTATATTATTTTCGATCACGTTTATTTCTTCATTTTCTATGACGTGTCAAATAACGAGCGCCTGAAGATGGGCATTTGTTGGCATTTGGAGAATTGGCGTCTTTTTCGTTTTTTTTAATTTTGATCTTCTGATGTTATTAGGGACGTTTAAGCAATCGGCGTAAGCGTAGCGTAAGCGTAACGTAAGCGTAAACTTAAGGACACGGACCAATAGGAATGAGGCGAGGGTGTGGCCTCTCTTACGGTTAATTTCTTACGCTACTGCCTGACTTAAAGGGCAATGGGCCTTAAGTTTCGCCGTAAGAACGGAGTAAGAAAAGTTTAGTAAAATTTTCCCTGGCCAAATTTTGCTGCACAACCGAAATTAAGTTCTGCACATCAGTAAAATAATGTTGTGGATCTAAACTGACTATAATTTTCTACGAAATTGTCCACATGATAAAATTTTCAAATATTTATAGAGTACTCGCACACAATTTGAATTTAGGTCTTCGGGAATTTATTTTGCTTTGAAAATTCGTACAACATGGCCGACAATCAAACCGTGATGATGCATGATGAGGATCCCAATTTTGCTCTGGCAACCGAGAAGCGTGCAAATTATACATTCGCTGAAGACGATGCCCTAGTTGATGCGGTTCTCCACTACAAGCCTATGCGTGGAACAGTCAGTCATACCTGGGAAGATGTCCACAGTGAGCTGGACCCTCTGTTCCCGGCTGCGCGGGAAGTGAAAGGCTACAAAAATTGGTTCTACACCTTGCTGACGAAGTGGAAGGCAAACGAAGCCAAAGCCAGATGGGCCAGCGGAACAGCCGAGCAGATCACCGCCATTAAAATGAAATTGCAGGAGTGCAACGAGATGCAACGAGAAGAGGACACCTTGGCAGCCAAGAAAACCGTTGAACGTCGCACCAACAAGCAGCGCCTGCTGGACGACCAGGCCAAAGGGAAGAAGATTCGTTCCGACGCGCTCGAGACACTGAAGTCCAAGAAACGTCTGAACACGACAGATGAGGAAGAGGGTCTGGACACCAACAGCAATCCGAACTCTGACGTAGAAGAAGTCCCGCCCATCAAGAAGCCCAAGAAAGTTCGCGACATCGACTGCGCAATTGCCCGAAGGATGATGGCGGAGGACTCCGTCCACAAGCGCCGGGTCTTGCTGGAGGAAAACCAGCTGAAATTTGAGGAGAGTAAGCTGAAGTTGGAGGAAAAGAAGCACGACGACCAAATAGAGATCCGACGACAGGAAATGGCCATTGAGAAGCAGAAACTGGACATGAAGCGAGATCGCCGTAACGAACGATACGAGCGTGATGACCGTCGACGCCGCGGAACCGATGACTATGAGTGATATTTGGTAAGGCCATTTTTTTCGCAGCACACAAAAACCCTAATGCATGTAGCACATACTCAGTTTGAGCAGCCATCTGGCAAATACTCAATTCGAAAAATACAAATTATGTGTTCTGTTTATTTCAGGAAACCATACGTCACAAGAAGAACAACAAGAAGCACTCTATACACGGCGACATTTTTATGCGTAGCAACAACAATCGCATTACTTGGCAAAATACTCCTCGAGAGCGGGCGCCATCATTCCAAACTACGTTCCAATCTGACTTTGATAAAGACAAGTGTGTATGTTAGTTAGAATAATCGATACAATGAACATTTTTGCCACTGGCTGAAGGTCGATTTTGAGGTTCTTCCGGAAATCGTTAAAAGCGTACAACTGAACAACTTTGCCGAAAGACCATTCAACAGCAATACGTACGCTCGCCATGATTTGATTGAAATCGATTTCACCTTTTGCAGTCGCTTTGCGGAAGGGCGTGATCAGGAAGTTACTCAATGTATAAGCAGGGTCTCCGTACAGCCTGAACTGCCTTCCGACGTCTTTCATTTTTGCGCGCAGCGCATCCTCAATAGAACTCTCCAAGTAGGTGTAGGCATCGTGACGTGCACCCTCAAACGGTCCGGCTAAGTGAAGGATCAATCCATCCGGAGCAGTGATTCCCTGGTACTTGAGGCCGTGATGTCTGTCCTTACCGTTGTAGATGACGCGCTGGTCCTTGTCGGGCCTACAGGTCTGCTTGAAGGTACCGTCGATGAACGCAAAGATCCTCATTTCGCGAGAGAGATGGCCGGACTCGTTCGCGATCACAGCCGCGTATTGGTCCATTCGCTCTCTCGTCAGAAACGGCTGCTGAAGAGTGTCGATGAGATGATGGGTCTTTTCGTAGATCCAATTAAGACCGAAGTTAAAGATTCGTGACAAAGTAGTATGATGGCGTGGGAAGAATGTTTGGAGATCTCGCAGACGGCCGGGATAAGAGAGCCGGCGCAGAACGATGCACAGGACTTCGAGGGAGCTCACTATCAGTCGGCTCGCAAGATGGAACTTCTTCGGCATATTGAGCAAGTCCGCAAGACGCTTGATGTCTGCCTTTTCCAACCTGAAATCGTCCTTGCAGGTCTCACCTGACAGTTTCTCAAATGAAAATTTTTTGGCCTGATATTTATGCTTAAACGGTCTTTTTTGCGTCGCCATAAAAGTATGAAAGACTCAGTAGAGAGCAATCCTGCGGCATATGCCAATTTCAGGGTTCGACGTGAAGTCATTTTAAGAAAATAAAAAACGGTCAAAATGTTTCTACTTCAAAGACTGAAGTAAGAGCTGCATGCACTTCGCATGCATGCCTTGATTCTTAATTCCGAGAAGTAGAATGGCCTTGAAATTTCCTGCTCTTGCGCCTTACGCCGAAATCCTTACGCCGAGTGCTTAAACATCCAGTCGTAAGCGTAAACTTAGCGGGTCTTACGCCTAAGTTTACGTTACGCTTACGCCGGTTTGCTTAAACGTCTCTATTGTTTTCTTGGCATTTCGCCCGGCCGTTGCAGCTGCATGATTTCTAGGTAGACTACTTTGATTGATCTATTGATTGGCTCTGCGTGGTTTTTTTTGTGCCTGCGTTTTCTCAGACTTCTGCCGTTTTAAGGATTAGGGTGTATTTAAAATTATAGGGTTATTTAGAAAATCATATAGGGTTCAACAAAAATAATTATGCTTCAAAACTTAGCTAGGACAACGGCAGAATTCTCGGTTGAACGCATCAGGCAAATCTTTGGAGAGCTTATCAATGAATCAATCGGGTAGGGCTATCTGCAAGTTTGGCAGTTCCAGGGTTGGTCAAATTTCGCATTGCCGTCTGCCAGGCTCCACGGGCTCTTCGTTGTTTTTTGCTGTTGTGTTTGAATTTACTCGTACTGCGATATGCGAAATAAAAAAATTGTGAGATATGTGTGGCTTTTTATACCGCCTGAGCAAAATTGCACTAGAAGAACATTTTTACTCTCCAGGGTGAAAAAAGCGAAATCTAAGAAATACATTTTGCGAGTAAATTAATACTCCCATCTACCCTCCCCAATTTACCTCGCGATATACTTCCGGTGTAAATATTTTATTGGGGCCAGTAAGTTAAAGGTTCAATTAAGCGCTGACGGAGTGGCTTACTGGTGCTGTTGCGATGAATCAAATGCAAGCTACCCCAATGGATCTGTGTTGCACAAAGTATTTTGCTGCTTTCCAACGCGGTGTACCGGGAGAGACAGGCGCGAGTGCTGACAATTGGAACCATGGAAGGATTGCTTGAAGGTGTCGATTCTTGAAAGCATTCGTTTTAACGGAATCGAAATTTAAGTAAATTGTTCGCGTGACTAGTAGCTCTTCTTTGACTCTGATAAATTTCTGCCATACGTAAGACATGGACATACCGGGTGCGAAGGTAATTTTTGGAATAAATCTCGCGAGTGTAGCAACCGACGCACTAATTCGATCAAACTAGGTCTTCTCAAAACAAAAGCAAAACCCCTTTTTTATTGTTGTTCTGCTTGGAATAGGACTAAATGTTGGCGTTTTCACTTTAGCTTTCCGTAAGGGTCCGAGTTGTTTCATTTTCAATGCTCCGCGAGACTTGTGCGGTAACTCATTCTAACGACAAACAAGAGGTATACGTTTCAGCCAATCTTCCCTTGTCGTATTGATCCGCAAGGATCATTTTCATCCCAAAACTCGTGCTGACAGGACTCATTGGACAGATGCGAATATTGGATAGAAATAGTTTCGATGAATTTGATCCAGTAGTTTTTATAGGCGCGTCGAATTAGGTATCAAGTATGGGTACGTCGAATATGGTGTCAATCCTCGACTAAACTCAATTGATAAAGGCAGCATGGCAGAGTGTACCCAAATATTGAAATTCCACTGTGTCAGCCGATCAATTTTCTCCTAAAAATAGTAAAAATTGGGAAAAGATAGTTGATCACATCACTTTGAAAATTTGTCTGGCTTCCTGACCAGTATGATGACGACATGCTCGAAAAATGCTAAATTTCAGTTTTTTAAAAATACACCCTTGGGCTTTCGGGGCTTTCGTTTACAATTATTTTTGGATTTTCTTTTGTGATGTTAACAATAAAAAATATTGAAAATGTCGAAAGGGAAAAGTCACGTAAAAAACCGACATCTCGAAACTGAAAATGTGGGTAAGGAGAACTGAGAAGCACTCTCCGCACTAGGGCCTCCACAACTCAAACACCCGATATTCTTCGCCAAGTCGGACAAGCAGGACGAACATCTAAAAACGCATTGCTAGAAGAATAAACGTAATCGCAAGCCAGATTGGCATCCAAAGTTCAGTTGCGCTGCACGCAAAGACCGTGGCTGTTGCTGCTACTGTCGGCGGAGGTGCAGGCGCAGCAATGACGGTTGAGTTGATCCTCCCGCAGTCTGTCGTGTCGCACACACTCAGACTGGTTGGCTCGAAATGCGTCCCATTCACCTCCAAGCGTAGGCCGTCCCGTCCCGACGCGATCCAGTCTTGAAACTTTCCGATTTCCTGTCCAAGATCCACGGCTACGCTGGCTTTTTTCGTGATGAGCCAAATGTGGACGGATACATTCGATCTGATGCCACCGCTGGCCTCGATATCCTCCTGCTGGACGAACGTAAACCAGTCCAATTGATCGTGATTCCACTGTAAGTGAGCGGAGACCGCGTCGGTGACCTTGGCTGCTAAGTCAAACCGATCGACCATTCCAATGGGCTCGTCGGCATCGCGTTTGGGTCTGTTGGGAGTGTCACCGTGTAATAGCAGCAGAAGGGCTACCATCGTACCGAAAGGACTAACAGTAAACGCAACATCACCCACCACGCCAACAGCAACGCCAGTTAGTGGGTGGTTGGGGCACGCTATCATGACGTCTAGGATGCCGGTGAGAGTCTCCAGTGCGTCGGAGGTCAAAAAGGCGTCTTTGATGGTCCAGAACGCGGTAAACCAGTCGCGGGATCCCAGTTGGCACATGGAGGGCGCGCCGAAGCCCGGTGCAACGTAGCAGGGTGCGTGAGAGGCGAATGCCTGCCGTTTAATGTCTGCACAGTCGCCGTTGTAGTATGGTCGTATCATTGGCACCAACGACACCTGTAGACATTTCCGTACGCCATCGACCCACTGCTGACCCTGATCGGAAAAGGAGTTGTAATGATCGCCGTACAGCTGGCAGAATTTCTCGGCATATCGAATGGCGTAGCCGGCTTGATGCCCGGTGCAAGAATGCTTCCGCTCGAGGCACTCGCGGTACCAGGTGCAGTCGCGACCAGCCGGGCTGTAACACTGCTCCGGCAACGGCAGGGCGGTGGCGGAGGAATCGTCCGGTTCAGGGGTACAGGCGCAGTCTGGTCTGACCACCCCGCTAAACAGATCATGATTTTCGGCCATGCATTGATACCAGCAATAGACCGCAGTCCTGTCCAAACAAAAGTGGTTTCCGCCGGATTTTTGTTTAATATATGCATCCGACAGACAGTTGGCATACTGTTCGCCCTGATATCGGCTGTCTTGAATACACCCAAAGTTACCTGCTGGTCCGGTGCGCCTGTCACACTCGCCCCAAGCCGCAAAACAATGACCAGCCTGTTTCCATAGAACCAACGCGATGGAGAGGTAATGTAGAAAGTGAGCCATGAAGAAACACAGGTCAGGGATGTTGTTAAAAATTAAAAAATTTCTAATTTCGCTAGTAATATTTAGTACTCCACAATAAGCACACTGTCGGAAGAAACGCGCAAACCGCAAACATAGAATCGACGAAAAGAACTGTAAGCCGAGAGACTTGAAATAGACGCTTATCACTGCTGCTGAAGAAGACACTGCTATGGCTATTGGTTTCCTTTAGCCGCAATGGAAACGAGCAAGAAAATTGTGCTTAACTTTGCAGTCCCATGAATGAGAACGTTGTATAAACATTAGAATTCCTCAATATCACTAATATCGCCATGAGATAACATTGTTTGAGACGATGATGGCTCCGGCAGCCATGCGCTCTTCACGTAGCCGATACCCTAGACATAACGAGCAACAGCCAGCTCATTCCAGGCAGACCGGCTTTCCTAATCATCTTTCACACGGGTAAAAGACTGAATTCTTTGACTGCTGGCGAGTTTCGCAGCAAGCTTAACGAAAGCGGCACCGCGTGGTCTGTACCTATGTACCTTGTACCTTTAAGTACAACCTTATGAGTACAGTACCCGTCACATACCGTAACATGTCAGGAACAGCTGAACCTGGTACAAAGAGGTCTAGGTACAACGGTACATGACCATTCTCTAAAATGGTGTACCTATGTACTTTTGTACCTAGGTACAGACCTCATTAGGTACTGTCGTACCGATTGCAATGGGGATGTCTTCTCTAGTTATAAACTGGAGATCCGCTTTTTCAACTCCAAGCGTTATCCACAAATTATTTCAGGAACTACCTACTCAATTTGCAGATAGCCAGTTTCAAAAGATGCCAATTTTCACGGTGATGAAGATAAGGTCAAATTTAATACATGTTTTAAAATTTTAAAAAATGTCGTTTCAGTATTACGAGCTTGATTAACAACACATTCATCCTTCACTATAAAATGTGGTGTGATGTCATCGAATGGTGGGAGATATGCAATGTAATTATTTAATAAGTGAAATTAAGGTTAGTTTGATACTATGGCAATAACTGTAATTAATTATACTTAAATAAAAACTACAGGGATTCGAATTAAAAATTGCGCACGAAATTTGTGAAAATGTCGTAAACTCAAAACGCTTTACAGCTCTCTAAAGCATAGCGGTTTAAAAAAAATTAAGAACCACCGAGATAAGGAATGGCAAGACAATCAATAAAAAAGCAGCCCTTTTTGTGGGTGAAAATAATAGGAGATAAAGAGAAAATTAGGGGAAAAACCACTTGTAATTGCCGACAATCTTCCCTAACCCTATTGTTAGGCCTCCGTCCCTACTAGGACGAAATAACCTGAACATACAAGCTATTAGACTGGGTAACAGGAGAAGAATAGTGGTAAGACTTTACTGGTAGAGGAGATTAGAATGGAAAGGTAGGAACTGTTGCAAACTACTGTAGAACATACGCTTATATAGTCAGGGATAAAGAATAGTTCCTGATCTAGTGTACTAGTTCCTGCCGACATGGCGGAATTATGTACATAATAATAGCTGAGTAAGTACATTATAGAATGTGAGGGTAGATAGGAATGAGTTAACTAGTTAGATAGACTATACCATTAGTACGTGATGGTTACCTGTTGGGTACCACCCAACACTATCTATGTTAGTCAAAACGTAACCAATTGAATTAAAATTTAGAAGCTGATGAAGCAGATCAATCGGATAACACATGGGCACTTTCATTTATTACGCAATTCAAGGTTTAAGATTCTCTTTGTCTGTCTATCTCTTTCTGTTTCTTTGTCTGCCTGTCTGTCTGTCTGTCTGTGTACTTCTGTGTACGTGTACGTAAAACTTTTATAGTCGATTGGACAGACAGACAAACAAACAGACAAAGAAATAGACGGACAGAAAGACAGACATGTGGAGAGACGGAGGGACGGAGAGACGGAGGGACGGGCAGAAAGACAGACAGACCGAGACAGGCAGGCAGGCAGACAGACAGACAGACGGGTAGACAAACAGACAGACAGACAGACAGAGGCAGGCAGGTAGATAGACCAATAAACGGGCAGGTGGGCAAATGAATATCCGGACAGGCGGATGGGTGGATGAACAGAAAGACAGACCCACCGACAGTCGGCCAGACGAAAAGACGGCCAGACGGACGGGCAAAAAGACAGACAGGGGTAGAGACGGAGAGACAGGCAGACACAGGCGACAAACAGAGAGACGATGAGACGGAGAGACGAAGAGTATACAAACGAACAAAGGGACAGATTGAAAGACGGACAAACAGAAAAACAGACAGACAAAGACGGACTGACAGAAAGACAGACGAACAGAGAGACAGAGCGAAGGACAGGCAGGCAGGTGTGACGTTCGTATTTATTGTCATGATTTGCCGGTCATATTTCAAGGTTGATTCTTATGTACCACATGTTGCTCACATGTACTCGTATTGTTATTCTTATGGTGTAGTTCTCGTTCTTGTTTTGTTTCCGTGTCGATTGCAAAATGAGCTTGTTTACATTGTTAGCCAGGTCTGTCCAATAAGAATGGGTTTTCAAAGCCTGTACTTTTTTTGTTCACAGCGTCAAACGGCCAGCTACGATTTCGGTTATTTCCCCCGCCCTTATGCAATCGCAATCCGTCAGAGATCCATATTGCGCAGTGGAAAGCTTTTGATTTTGATAACTGGATAGTGCACTATTCTCTGCCGTGTTTGTCTGGCCTTCTCGAAGCAAGATATTTTGCGCACTGAACGTTACTGGTGGATTCGTACAGCGTGCTTTCCAGCTTGCACATGTATGACATTGGGAGAGCTCATGGTCAGCTGCTGGAGTTTTGCCGCCTTTTTCTTACGTTATTCCTTGAGATATTCAATTCATTCATTCATTATTTGCTTCATTGTGCGTGTATTTATGTATTACAAGCCAAGCTCGGGCTTCGCCCTCGCTTGTTTTGTTTGAATGATTGGGAAATGTCATAATTGGGTTTTGATAATTTTTCCATAAATGATTAATTGATTCATAAATACGAATGAGTGTTAACATTCATTAAAGTTTTCTATTTCAATCCTATCCATCTCCAAAAAGGGTTCAGTTGAACGAAATTGCAAATAAAACTTTTTTTTTCACTCTTAACGCACCACACATTTTACAGTAGAAATTTTAGACGTCGCACCATAAGCACCACCGTACGTACCACCATGAGTATCACCATGGGTACCACTATAGATACCACCGTGCGTACCACCTTGGGTGCCAACGTAGGTAACACCGTAGGTACCACTGTAGGCAACACCGTAGGTACTACCATAAATACCACCGTATGTACCACCTTGGGTACCACCGTAGGTATCACCGTAAATAACACCGTAGGTACCACCCTAGGTAACACCGTACGTACCACCTTGGGTACCACCGTAGGTACCACCGCCGTAGGTAACACCGTAAGTACCATCTTAGGTAACACTGTAGGTACCACCATAGGTAACACCGTAGGCGACACTGTAGGTACCACCGTAGGTGACAAATAAATACGTTTAAATATCAGAATGGTCAAAGGAAAAGGATGCTAATTAAAAACATGGCGGGGGACTGGAGAGCTCTGATGAGATCGATAGAAGGGAAAAATCAGCACAGTTGTGGAAATGGAAATAGGCTGGATTTGGGAAAGTCTGGGCGGGTGGGTTTGGGTGGGTGCAAACAGTAAAAAATATATCAGAAGTCCATACGGTGAATGAATTGAACTGAATGCCATTCCAGGTTTTGTATCACAGCTTTGCCATATACTGGTAAGACGCAATTTCAACGTTAAGCGACTACCCCTAACGAATTTTTTAGTGTCCGAAAAACATTTTCGAGATCTTTTTCGGACTTTATTTGGGTCTTAATTTGTTCCGGTTTTGGTGCTCTTAAACGGTTTTTATTTTGGCCGTATGACAAATTTTGTTCACACGCAGAAAGGACCAAATTTGTGTCACTGGGACTAAATTGTACCATTTTGATTAAAATTCACAGAAAATGACTTATTAGATCCTGAACTAAAAGGGAAAAATCTGGCAAAAACCTAGCAAAACTATTGCCAAAAAATATACTGGTTAAAATTTCGAAATTTTTAGGATATTGGGAAGTAGGACAAATTTAATCCGAATTCCAGAATTGACTCCAACTGGCAAAAAATAGGATAATATACAGACTCTAGTGTACATCTGGTGTACGAAAATTGTACGAAAAGAAAAATTCTGGTCAATGCTTTCATCTTTCTTTAGACTTCTGTCATACGATTTATGAAACTGTTACTTTTGTCTGTTTGAAAACAGTTCTGGAAATTGTTTCCAAAAATTTTGTTCAGATGGGCTCATCATCGAATCGTGCGCACATAATAATTACAGACGCCTGCCAAACCAAGGTATAATAGCGCCCGAATATTGTTCTAGTCTTCCCACAGCGGTGAAACTTGAAAGCATACGTTTCGCAATTCTTCGCAAAAATGCTAAAACTGTTTCAGAACTATTTTTGCACACATATTTTGCCGTGTTCTAAAATAATTAGAAATTCCACCATTGCGTCCCACAAGATGCCAAACCCTGGGCACCCTGCACAGACTTTTATTTCTGTCACTTATTTCTAAAAACTTACAGTTTGCTCGCCTTTCAAATAGGAATGAATACCAGGCAAACGCGGTGAATTGAATCGCTACATGGGTTGAATCGGTCGGGTGGTGGAGGGCGCCACAAGTGTAAATTGTAAACAACACTCATTCAGCTTCATTTGTGGCGCCCTCCTCCACCCGACCGATTCAACCCACCGCGTTTGCTTGGTAAGGCATATAAATTTTGGAAGCTCACATATCCCTTCACATAAATTTAGACTGATAAAAAGAGTAGTCACACGCCCTGTGAACGACCTCAAAAATTCTGTGCGGTATGGCGTATAATTTGTGTGAAAAATTGACATTTCGTATGACCTATCGTACTTAATTTTTTCATGTGGATTTAGTAAGTGACTCAGAAAACACGGGAACATTTTGATGGTAAATATTAGTTTTTAATATTGCGAATGACACCTGACTTTCTTCATTTTTTATCGGCTTTTCTGCAAGTCAATCAGCCACCTAGACATATCACAAGACTTATTTTGCCGAGAATTAAGCCGACCCGGCATTTTTTTCAGCCTTTAGATCAAATAAAGCCAGTCTATCTGTTTAATAAATCCAAAATTTTAGAAAACTGGCTAGATACTTGGCTTAATTTATTCCCGTGCTTACTGGGAGAAATACACTTCCTTCTTGTCACCTGAAAAGAAAAATTCAATTCAAAAATTCAAAAACGGGAGTCAAGATGAAAAAAACATTCATGACCGAAACAATTCATTTCGTACAAGTAATTACCTGTTTCGATTGTGGTGTCTTCCTCCGTAACAAAACATGGGAATAGCAGATAAACGACACCAATTTTTTTTACATATTTGGAAAACCGTTGACGTCACGTGCATGTGCATTGTGCAAAGTGCAATGCACGACCTTTTTGATTGAAATAAGATCCGGGGGACAAATTATGACCTCAAATTATTTAATTTGTGCCCTTCGCTATATTAAAAAGTCGCAACTTTGTCCTACGGCCAAAATAGAGGGTAAAATAAATCTCCACCAGTACTAGGGTACTGCGCAGTTATGATGTTTACGCACCAACTGGTGGAAATCTCTAGAAATTTCTTCGAGATGCGTTCTATGATTTCTTATTTTCGAATTTTTTATAATGGATGATTACTGTAAGAAATGTCGCTTTCCTGTCTATTGTGTAGAACCAGGCTTAATAATTATAGAGTTTAATATTATTTTTCGATTAGTTTCAAAATAGGAACAGACTAATCAATCAATTCAAGCTAAACATGGTAATCAAGAATTTTTGATGTTTTGAAAAATTCCCGATTCCAAAACGGAGATTCTAACACCACCTTGAACTTCTACAGCCAGAACTGCTCCTTTCTGAAACATGGGTTTTAAAATTAAAAATCAGTGGACCATTAAATTTTTGATCACCAGAGGACAGGCAGCCCTGCGTCTTAATAATATCTTAACAGAAGCGAATGAATTCGGAATGAACTTTTCACGGTTTGCTGCATTTGGTTGACTTTGTTGAAATGTGGGGACCGTTATTCGGATTCGACCTTTTTGCTTTCCAATCCAAAAACGGCTGGCTGACTCGCCATTTCCATGCGACTCACAACGTCACCCGCAGTTTGATGAAACCGCTGCTCGGTTTTCAAGTCCTACAGAGAAAAGCGGAGGCAATTTCATTGCCGGATAAAATTGCCCTACTGCGTCTCACTCAAGGAAAAAGGTGAGACACCTTTCAAATGATAAAGTCTGTCGTGCACGGAACCTAAAAATTCGTTAGTATTTATCTGTGTGAATGGCATGTCGGGGTCAAATTGGATGACGTGGAATGCTCTGCGTAATTCAGATTAGGCCGAAGCAATTCTGTCGGTCGAGCACCCGTCTTGGGCACACGCTGCGGTCGTTTAATGCCGCCACCATCGGCAAAACAGCCTTGTGAACTGAGCGCTACCGGAGGCCTAAGCGCACCCTGGCAAAATACTTGCAAATAAGTTTAGCGACACCAGAACAGAGCAAAATATTTTTGTGTCGCTAAAAGATCTTGTTTATTGTTCTTTTTGTGCGAAATTGAGTTTCGTGGGAGAGAAGTTGACTGAAGTGGACTGAAGGACGTCATTTGCGTAGACTAATTCGCTCAGTTTAATAAATGATTTATTTTGCAGGTTTGTCGTCATCAAAGCCACTAAAGTTTCATAATCTCGCTATTCTCCGGCACAACTATGAACGAGAATGACTTCATAAAACAGCTAGAAAACTGGTTTTTCGATTTGTTGTATTACCAAGAACTTGATTGGCAAACGACCCAGCGGGTGCGATGTGCAGCGATACTTACGACGTCAAAGAATGCATTGAATTGAACTATCCCGACTTACGTCAAAATACATTGAAAGCTCCCCTCCCCTAATTAAGACATTTGTCACCTTTTTTGTTTTTGTCTTCCGCTGACAAAAATGTGGACAAAATTTAAAGGCGAGAGACAAACGGTGTCTTTAACACACAAATGTGTCTGTGAAGGACATTCGCAAGACAATTTTGTTTTGTTACTTCGTCTACCAAGACAAAAATGTCCCTGGAGACACATTTGTGGGCAAGTGACCAGAGGGCAGTTGGAAGGTTATTGAACTTCCACGGGCTGCTTAGATTGCTGTTTAGTTATACACTAGCTTAACCAAACAAACTATAGCCGCTTTGAAGCTTAAATTCTGTAGTATCACGTATTATTTAGCATGACTGACCAGTGGTCAGATAAAAATTGACCGATTCTCGATAAAAAACTGTTGATTATGTTTTTTACATCAAGTGCAGTTAAAAAATATAGTGAAAGACAATTCTTAGTAAAAATAATTATCAATTAGATTGATTTATCTTTCGCAGCCTTTTGGTAAGTGCAGGACGATGGCATACTGTACAGGCAGTAAGGTATAATACATTTCACTGTTAAAACAGGTTGATTTCCAAGCAGGTCATCTCAAATTAGTATACTTAATTCTACAGCAAAGATAAAAAGACGGGAACACACACACTAGAAAAACAGGTTCAGTTCTCTGGCAGCGAAACTTTTTTCTGCAAAACAATTCGCATCACAGCAGAGACACTCGCCTTAATGGTAATTAAGTTATTCTAGGTCATAAAAATGGTCGGTGTCCAGTGGATTGGTTATCTTTTTAGTGGCTGAAGCAACGACAAATTTGTTGCGGTTTGTATTGGCGACAAATGTGTACCGATTTAAGGCGTACAAAACTTGGAAAAATTTGTCTGAACATTTGTCTCCTATTTTGTCTCGCTTTTGTCGCTGAGTGACAAAATGTTTGATTAAGGTCCTGGTACGGTATAGTCACGCGTTCTCCAATCTGAATCGCCCACACGGCTCCTACGTGGAATGAGGCAACTACTACCAAGGGCCTAAAGGCCTTTCCTGAAATGCACGAAGGTCACTTCCGTGATTAAATCAGCCCCCACAAAGGAGTTTATATGCAGAGAGTCATGGCACACCAACCCGCAACAGCGTGCACCGGTATGCTACCCGAGTACAACCTGACCAATGCGCTTAAATGGCTAACAGTTCCGGGTCTTTTTTGGAAGTGCGGCTTCCAAGTATGCAAATAGTTTTGTACAGATTCTGGAAATAATCCATCCCATCCGGGCAGCGTGTGGTAGGTGTGCCTTTTCCATGTAAGAAATCGCGCGAAACGTTCAGCGTATTTTGCATCGCTAAAATGAATTCCGTCATGTCTGCTGGGTGAACGCAAAGAAGGGGGAAAGCCACAACGTCAGGCTTTTAATCTCAAGGTACAAGAATAGTAAGAAATCGTGAACTCAGAGGACTTTTGCTAAGAATATGGATTCGAAACACTATCTAATGAACTAAACTGCCGCAACTAATCAAAATCCACCCTCACTGGGAATATTGAAGTCTAAAATATATTACACACCCTTCGAGTACATAAATGGCAGATCCAGTGCTTTTTGTGTAAGCATTTAAAGACCGCGCCCGATTTATGAGGGAATTCAATACGTCGAACGCCGCGCGGCTAGTGTGGGCCGTTGCCGCACTGACTTCCATTCTTTTGTGCGTGTAATTGCTTGGTAGCTTGCTTGATTGATTGATCATAAAATTGCCCGGATTGATTAACTTGCGCCAGATGAGGTACATAAACCATCACACGAGTGAGATGCCCTTCCGGTATAGATAAGCGTTCTTTTGTGATTTGGTTTTGGTCTTGTTCTACCTATTACTTACTGCAGCAGTCGTATAATTCAACGGCCACGCATTGTATTTTTGTGTGGTTCGAACTTCGAACACTTATGATCAATACCACATCCGAGGCATATGCGTAACCTGTGTATGCATCCAAGACCCAAGGCAGAAAAGAAGATCAACATTCTCGTAATGTAAATTTACCTGCCGAACCTATGATCCGGGCCACACAATATGATTGTCGGAAAACGAGGCTTACCGCCGGCTACCCAAGCGGTTTAGGACGATAGATTTAATCAAAGAAGTGACCTTCTTACGCCTGAAGCATGACCAACCACAAATGCCGTTGGTCGTCATTTTTCTGAAGTCCCAGTCTAAACTGCTATGATTACAGTGTAATGACGACACATTTGAATCAGCCCGTGAGGCTTCTGAAAGCAGCTAATCTCACGTAATGCATTGCTCTTCTTGCTGACGGGGGATATACGTAACCTGTGTATGCATCCGTCAAAGACCCAAGGCAGAAAAGAAGATCAACATTCTTGTAATGTAAATGTATCAGTTGAATGTTCGGAACTCAATTTTTGGAGCCGGGGAAAATATTTTGAAATAGTATTGTGAACAGACCTTTGGGAACAACAATGTCGTCTCTCTTTACTAACTCGACTCAGCCATATTCAAAGGGGAATGTCTCGCTCCACATCTCCCCGACCGATACCGCGGAGTTCACGGTCTGGATCGTTGTCACAATCATCGTCGGCCTTGGTGGCTCCTTCACGAATTTCAGCCTTCTCCTCATTGCCTGGCCAAGCCGGGGCGGCCGGAAATCCGGCCTCAATTTTCAACTCTTGCACTTTATCGTCATAAACTTGATCATTTGCTTGATCAACATTCCCCTGTCGGTGATTATTGTGACACTCAAACACAAGAGCATCTACCCCCTCCGACCGAACATCTGTGACTTCGTCTACCCACCCTATCTCGTCGGCAACGTTCTCGTCTATTGGTGCGACGCCGGGCTGACCGTCAACCGGTGCATCGCCCTCTGTTTTCCCTACCGCTACCGAAAGTGGAGCAGCCCAGCAGTGAATCTGGCCATGATTGCCGGCTACTGGATCGTTTCCGTTTCCGGTGTATTCGTCTTCACGCAGCCATCTGTTGGGGCGGCTAGCAACTTCTTGTCCACATTGGGTCTCTGCAACCTGATGCCAACCGGCCGGCTCGGTACTTTCTTCGTGGCCATCCTCTACTACGTCCCCTACGCCATCACCGGCTGTGGAGTGCTCCTGATCGCCTTTAAAACCTTTTCCATAGCGAGATGGCGGCGGCAGGTGATCCCTCGCGCTCTGGAGATGGAACCACCCACTTCTATTGCACTCCCGCAGCTGGCGACCCAACGGCGAGTGAGGATGGCGCAAATGCTGCTGGTGACGCTTTTAGTGAGCGCTGTCTGCGCTGCCCCAAACTACTTTTTATCTCTCCGACACCGGCTTGGCCCGGGACAGACGGGGATGGCGGAGCTGTGGGCACGGACATTCAACTTGCTGCAGTACGGATTTGCACCGGTAGGTTATGGTCGAACTAGACGGTCATGTTTCGGCTGAAAAGTGATGTTTCCAAAGGTCACATCGAGCTGTGTCTAGCTGATTTCTTTGTTTCACAGAGTATTTTGCTGCTCTCCAACGTCGTTTACCGGGACAGACTGGCTCGAGTTCTGACGATTGGTGGAACCACAGAAGGAGCACATGAGGTTGCAAATTCATAGAGGTGAAATCGTCATCCTAATATAATTTTGACCCTAATCTGGCAGCTAGCCAGTGTTTTTGCACAACTCAACTGTCATCGATCTTTTCGTTGTTCTCCGGCATGGTCTACTATATTTACATCGTAGAATAGTGAGTTAACTTGTGGCTGCGGCAATCATGTGAGTTCGTTCGCCATTCGACGAATAAGTTCCAAATAGCGCCTTTCGGCGAATGTCGGGAGTTATTTCGTCGAGCCAACACCCTGTCTCTGAGCATGTTTGTTATTTAAATGCAAAATTTCTGACTTGACAAAGTATTCCGGGTTCTGACTCATTGCTCGTCCCGTTGGCCATTACCTTGCGCTCTTTGGTCTAGTCGAATACCCGCTTAAGGAGAATGAGCCGTCCAGACGTACAGTACCAAGATGTACTGTAAGAGGGAATGATCCAATTTTCCTACCCCACTATTGGGGAGTAGTCGCGATAAAAGAAATTCAACGCTACGTAAAGAATGCCTCCGATGAAGAGCGGGAATATATAAAACATGATTTGCGACAGTAATTCCCCCACGGGTGACATGCGATTTATCTAAGCTCTACCACGATCAGAAATCACAAACAATATGAAAGGAAATGTGCGGAACTCTTTTGCAAATCTTGTAATTATGTTAACCGTTTCGCAAAGTTTATTAAATTTATTTTCATTTTCTTGTTGTAGCTGAGAAAACTTGCCTGATATATACAAAAGCGACGAGGACGTTCCACTTGATGCGTTTGACTGGTCTGCAGTTACCAGAATCAGTTTGGAAACTATTCGAGAATTGATGGAGCTTGATCGTTGTAATGGGGACGACATTCGAATAGAACGCAATAATTGGGAGATCCGCGCCGGAACGGACAGTCTAGAGAACCGAATCTGGTGAGATACACTGCTAGTTCACAGCCAAACAGGTGATGCCGGCTCCGTTTGCCTACTGACTGACGACCCATATGACTACCCTGGCCACACATTGTCTGCATCGACCTATACCGAGTCTGATATTATAGATTCACACTGAACATTTTTGTTGCTTTTGGATTGTTGGAGTGAATAACCATAATAATGTCTCCATACAAAATGAAGCAAAATGCATACGTGATTCAAGCACAAAATTCTTTCAGCGACGATTTGACAACTGCGTCTAGAGAAATGTATGTCAAATTCATTTCTCCTAATTCAGGCAAAGCATCTGATTCTTGGTCCAGACAAAGATACGGGGAGTGAGTAAAATCCTTGCACAAAATATCATCCAGCGATTGCACAATCGTGGTAAATGTCGGTCTGTCCTCTGATACCAGGCACCAACAAGACTGCATCATTTCGTACCTACCGGTATTCAAAGTAGATGTAATTAACATTTATAGATTCTGAAACAGAAGCGGACAGATCGCAATAAACTCACATTTTTTTCGTGGCATATACCGGGCGGCTCATTTGATGGCCCTCCAAGAGCCATTCAGCAAACCCGTTTGCTGATAATTTCACCACTTCGGGCCCACCAAATGGATCGTCGCCCAGGCTAAAAATTTCCCAAAGCAACACGCCGTATGACCAGACATCCGTCATTTGCGAAAAGGTTCTCGTCAAGATGGAGTCCGGTGACATCCACAATACAGGCAGTGCCGTCTGTAAAGATCGCAAGTATCATTTATTTCATGCCAGAAACGTTTGCGTATTTTTGTACACTAACAAAATCTCGTAGAACTTACAGCCACGTTTGAAATCATGTAAGACACTGCATCATGTCGTGCCAGACCGAAATCGGCAATCTTGAGGATATATTTGTCGCTCACCAACACGTTTCTGGCAGCCAAATCTCGGTGGATGATATGCCGTGAGCTTAGGTATTGCGCACCCTGGGCTATTTGATGACAGAACCGGAATAGATCGATCGTTGACAACATGAACGATCTCGACGGACCCGCCTCATTGGGCAGGTCACTGTGATATTTCTGACACTGTTTCTCCATGGCGGCTTGGTCGAACGGAAGCAGTGCTCCGGCATCATCGATGTGTGAATAGAGACCGCCTCCACGTCGGTTTCGAAGGAACGAACGGAAAGATCCATGCTGGCAGTACTCAATGATTAGAAAGGGTTGGCCTATGTATGGAGAGATATGAGCGATTTTTAGTGGTGTCGGTGTTTGCATGCTCCAGACATTATCACCATAACGGAAAAGATTATGCCTGCATAATCTGGCTATAACAGGGAAGACCACCGGCCACGCCCTAAGGCGACTTGCCCTTTTTCATCCCTCGCACTCATTGGTCCTTTTCTACACTCTCTGCTCCCCATACCAACTGGACTCGGTCCACCGGTATTTGCATTACCTTTTTGTAGTATATAATAAATGGTTTGCGCATGGAGAAAATCATCAACTGGATTTCCGGCAAAAATTTTCCTTCCACCCTCACCTTTTTATAATAGTTTTATATCTTAGTGGTGCACTGTATAAGTTTTTTTACCTAAATTCGTCTGCACAGTAGTTGCTTTCCGATTACAAGTTGGGCTAATGTGGCCGCGTACGCGCCGTTGTGCCTTCGTACGAGGTGGGAAAGGTCATTTCCGGTATTTTGAATGCCATAAGGAAAGTAAAACTCCTTGACCTCTGATTGCGCATACGTCTGTTCTCTTGGTCTTCACACAATTATCGATGCAGAAATCAGATGCATTGATCAAAACAATGTAATTGACTGTTTTGTTCCGCTCTGTCTTATTCTATTCTATTCTGTCCTGTCCTGTCCTGTTCAATTTCGTTCTGTTCTGTTCTGTTAGCTGATTTCTCATCGGATTACATTGCCCATACCTTTCGATACGATTCCCAAGAGGTTCACAATGTTAACATGTCGACCACACTTCAGCATAACTTTGACTTCCTCCGCGAAAAGGCGTTCTTGCTCCTTATTGTGGGGGTCCGAAAAAGTCTTCGCGGCTACAGTGATCTCTCGGCGAGCCGTCATTGGCAGAGTGGAGGCTGTCGCTTTATATACCGTTCCAAATGCTCCACTACCAAGGATTTCGCCACCTGTCAATGGGGCCTTGATTGATCAAAGACACATGTATATATGATAGAGGGGAACCGACCATAGACATTTATTGCCGACAACTGTTTCGGATCTAAACATTGGAAAAGTTGCATTTTTCAGGGAGCAAATACTTTTGGGATTACTTACTTATGTGCAGCTCATTCGGCGAAACATTCAGTAGTTGTGTATACTTCGCAAACGTGGCTGACGACATCGGGCCCGAGTCCTCCCATTGCATGAAAGCGTGAACCTTGTTCGGCCACAGAAAGCTATGTGATGTTTGCACTCTGCATTCTGCTCTGCATCGTGACAGAATTCGGTTTCGGAATAGAAGGAACATCACCGCACTGATCAGAACGAAGATCCCGGCCACTGAACCGGCAGTGACTGCTAATACATCGATGGATGGTGACGAATCTGAAGCGCTGTAGTGCGCGATT
>LRSR01009442.1:0-12024 GCA_001579985.1 Hypsibius dujardini | reverse complement strand
TGAACAACGTTCAAATTATTTAAATGGCGCAGAAACAATCTTTAAACGTGGAAAATTATACCTGGAACACCTGCCCGACCCGGAGGTCCAATCGGTCCCTGTAAAGTATAAGTACTGAGGGCAAGCGTTTATTTAACGGCTGCAACATCGAATCAGTCACGAACGTACCGCTCTGCCTGGGAAACCTACAGAGCAAAAGAGCATATGAAAGTCAACCATTTGAAAACAGTCCATATTCGAAAACATATATGGCACTCGCCTTTTTGTCCCTTAAGTCCATCGCGACCTGCACCACCCGGAGCACCCTAAAATAGCGAGATAAATAAGTTAAGGAATAAATTAAAGAATCACCTACAAAAATACTCACATCGCGACCAGGAATGCCAGGATTGCCAGAATCTCCTTTCAGGCCAAATGAATTTATCCCACCTTCTCCAGTTTCACCCTAGACACAGACCAAAAAGAATTACGAAATAATTCAAATGTATCGATTGAAGTATAAGCAGACTTTATATATCATGTAAGGATTCTTGAGCCTGAGGCGAACAATAAACAACCCAGTAATATCTACCTTGTATCCTTTAGGACCAGGAAGACCCGGCAAACCTGGAGAACAGACACAGCTTAAATCAAAAATTCGATAAACGCGCCGCGACGAATTCAGCTTATGAAATATAGATTTTTTTACCTGGCGCACCCGGGCGACCTCGTGGACCCTGGAATGTATCAGGCTCGTTAGTTCGTTCCTATTAGTTAAAATTAATAACCAATAATGCAATGTTCGTACCATTATTCCTTGCAACCCTGCAGAAGAAACAGTAGATAACGGCACATCATTCATGGGCTAGGCCGAAAGGAAATCCATTCGCCATCCAAGAAAGGGCGAAGCACTTACCATCTTGCCCGTCAAGTCCATCTGCTCCTTCAAGTCCCACTGGACCCTATATAACCATGAAAGTTTAGAAATTGACTTTTTTGGCCGATTTCATGTATGTAGCACTCACGCTTGTTCCATTGCAACCATCAATTCCTGGTTGGCCGCGTGGACCGTCTAACCCGAGCAACCCCTGCAAAGATAATGACCGATAAACTTTTTGCAAGGTGCAGTGCAGTAAAATTAATTCATCATTGCTTACGTCCATTCCGGGTGGTCCTTGAACACCGGAATTTCCAGAGTTTCCCCGTTGACCCTTGGCTCCCAATGAGCCTAGGTCACCCCGTTCGCCCATCTCGCCTGCAATACAAACAATGGATTCACGGGTCAGAAAGGGGGACCTCAATAAAGCGGAGAGCCAATGCTGAAGTTTTCTTACCATTGATTCCGGGTGGACCTTCTAGACCCGAATAGCCAGGTGCTCCTGAAATAGATAATTTAGAAATGGGAGAGTTAAAAAATGGAATACAAGGTATCAACAAACCTGGGGGTCCTTGCAAGCCGACCAGACCGAAAGCACCCTATCACAGAACGGAAAAAATGTGTTTGTAATATAAATATTATATAGATATATGTTATATATTATATAATATATACGATATGATCGAGTAATTACCGTTTCACCCTTGCTCCCGTAACATTTGCACTGTTGGGGTTGTGCGCATCCTTCGCAGACCTATTAATAAGTATAAATCCATTTCAACCGAAAGCAGACTTCGATCAAGAGCTGTTTAGCACCCTAAAACGGGCCATTTTTAACACATCTTCTCCTTTGCACAATCATACAGACACACTTTAGCTTTTTCAGTGGCAAGATCAAAATCGATTCACAACAGTTACAGTAATCTCTCACACCGCAGATAAAAAAGTAACCCATTTGTCTCAAAATTAACCCTTAATTCCACACGCTATTAGGAATGTGAAGTATGTAGCTTTAATTTTCGATACAATACCAATAAAAATAAGAATACCTCACTGACAACGCCCATTCAACTGATTTTAATATAACAACTATTTTACACAGAAAACATTACATGATTGTAAAAACAAAAGATGTGCAAACATGATTGTCCATCTGCTGCGCAATTCCCGATCAGTATAATAAGCTTGTCATTGTTTACTGAAGGTAAACAAATTTCTGTCATTGTTTACTGAAGGTAAACAAATTTCCTGCTTCACTGAGCGAGGGTACCATTAAGCTCGGTTTTCACAACCGGCCTTCATTGGTTCAGCAAAAGTGCATTTTAGTCTCTTTTTTACAGACTGTGCCCTTTACTGTATATGCATTCTACTCATGGGTGTCTAAAAAGGTGTAGCATACCCTCTGAGCATCTGTAGTCGCCGGAAGAAGAAAGAAAGCCGCTATCAGAAGCAGCGAAAGCAAGGTCCTGCTGGGCTCCATCGATGACCTAAAACGGACATGCATGAACATGCCGGTAATATTGAAAGGTCACTTCGAGGATTCCCCGCAAAAGCAACAGGTTTAGATTCAAGATAAATAATTTAATATGTAGTTGAACAATAGCGAAAAGTAAATCCAATCAACCACAACGGCAAGATGGTGGCCACGTCAGGCCTTGTGTAGCATTCATATATGGCCAAGTTGGATGAACTAGGACGGCCTCATATCATCTCAACATGTCGGTGTGTCGCCCAAGAATCAATGTACAGTACATAAGATAAAAACAGTAGCTCCCAGAAAATGTGTGGCGTAGAAGCTATTTGCCGCTCTCGTGCTCGTTTCGTTGCATGTGTCAAAGAATCTCTTTAGCTCCTCCTCGTTTAGACTGTTTCCGCTTTGGAAAGCAAGTGTTCATCAGCAGATGTGGAAGGGAGAAGAAGACGAAGAAGTAGCGAGTGGCGTAGTTGAGGACGCAGACGGCGAAAGCTCGTGCACAGAAAGAAAACCAGACCAGACGGGCTGGGATGTTGGTCGAAAGAAGCCGCCGACTTTAACACATGTTGCAAACAATTTAGCCTCAAATTTTAAAACTCTCCGTCTTCCTTCCTCCTTGGCCTGGATTAGATAACCCAAAAGAGAGAAGAGGAGGAGAGTTGTTATTTTAAGATTTGATGAAAGCCAATGGCAGAGAGAGAGAGAGAAGGATGCAACTGTTGCTGTCCTTCGGGCGTGCTTTCCCTCTCCTCTGTGTCATCTCGTAAGACTTGACTTGACTTTCCGCCGGTCAGACTGCAGATTCAGATTATAAAAGTTGCGTGTTGATATTATTGGCTGAAGCTGAAGCTGGAGATGGATGGGTCGGATTGTTTGCATGATGATCTCTCGATCGGTTGCCGGTTGGAGACCGCCATCTCCCCCAGCAGCCATCAGCCGCCGTGCTACCGTCATGACGCCAACGCAAGGCCATCGTCTGTCCGTCCCGTCTCTAATAATCTGGCGGCACACTTTCCTAATAACATGTCAACCCTGGTGTTCCATCCGCAGACTTGAAGCTGGGTTAGGGAAACAAGATAAGCAACAGTACAACTCAGGTGTAGCTGTTTCAGATTCTTCTACACACCTAGAAAGAATTAGTCAAAGTCTTGAAACTGATTAATTAGGCCAAAAAACGTTTCAGTCGGGTAGGCGGAAATGAATATGATCAGCGCCGGTGGCGTCACCTGCGGGACACCAGAATACATGTACTACGTACATTTACTTACAGTATGATGGAAGGGTTGTGGAATGGGCCACTTAACTTCCCATACTCTGGAATGGGCCACCGAGTAACAGGGGGCGCTCTGTTGCAAATTAATCGAAAACTGATAAGTCACTGCATAGTAAGCGACCTCTATAGTGCGCTTTTTCCAACCGTCCAATGATTTATTTTTTCATACACATTCCCACAACTTTTCTTCTTCTTCTGTCTGGCAATTCTGATTATAGGGTGGCCCATTCCAGGGTACGGAAAAGTCAAATGGCACATTCCAGGACCCCTTCGTCATAACGTCAGTGTACGTGTACCGTTGCCGTAAAAGTTCCGTTTTGAATTCCGCAGAACGAAAAAAGAGAAGTCGGTCTTTCGCATGAGTAGCAAACGAATTACAGTAAAGAGTATAAAGTACGAAGTGGCAATTTTACCCCTACTTTCGGGGCCCAATAGAACCCCGGCTATTTTACCTATACCTGCATACATCATCAGGAGTCCAATAGCACCCCGGCTATTTAACCCCTACCTGGGGTAAAATAGAACTTGGAGTTCCGCATAAATGGTACTGCGCAAAGAGAAACAGGCAGGCAGGAATTCAGGCAGACAGACAGACAGACCGACACACAGAAAGACAGACATTCATAGCGAATATGTAAAATACAACGAAGTTAGTCAACAAAATCTCTAACTTTTTGCAGAAAGGACATGACCTTCTTCCAAGTCTCTGCCAATAGCGCCGACTAGTTGGTGCGTCGTCTGTGTGCTAAGGATTCCCTTCTTCACCGATTTAGCTCGACCAAACAGCCAGTACAGCGATCGGTCAGGCACTCCGCTATCTGACATACTAACAGTCGCCTTATCCAGCCGTACCTTCCGGCTCCAATGCCACCATCCGAAATAGTCATACTGTACTCAGCATTCTCAACAGAAATCTGATTACCTAATTAAACGCTTGATGCTTTAGAATCTGGAGTCCAAGGTTCATCCAGTTGCATCCAGTTGCATAAAGGCGCTCCATAAAGAAATAGTTCAATCTTGCTAGCACTAGACCTTTTTTATCCAAGCTTCACTCTACATTTATTGACGATTAAAAGTCAAATTATTCTCCAAAATTTTGACGCCCGAACGAGGGTCCAGTTGGACAACAGAAAATGGGTTCCAGTTTCAAGTCAATCGAATGGCACGTACCAATTTACTTTTGACTGTTCAGAATTTTAGACATTTTTCCCATGCCATCCAACGCACAAGATTAAGCAACGCTGCTTGGGCACATTGCAAAGAGCCTCATACGTTCTTCTCGTTGTCCGGCACTCTGTCCTTGGCGAAAAATGAAATGTCGGCCAGGGTGAGACTTCCACAATCCCTTGTCAAACTTGCCATCATTATCTCCCCAGGGTTTGAAGACATTTCTGAAGCGATGTTCCAGTCCACCAAAGAGCGTCAAGTCATGAAAAGCATTGGTCCGTAGACTGTACAGTCGACACCGAGATAAGCTGTACTCATTCAGTGACAGACCTTCTGATAGATTGTGATTGTGTGTCCATATTGCTGCGACCAGTTTTATGCACTTTTGGTTCTTTTGGTACGCAAGTTTCAGCTTGACCTGGCAATCGTTTCTAAAAGTCTGCTGGTTTCTTTCTTTTTTATTTCAACTTAGGCAGACAACCTGATCGGAGGGCTTGTTGTGTCTGATCGATTCACACCCTTTGCAACTTAGGAAAAACTCATTGCGTGTTGGTTCGTCATGCCAAAGAGTCAAAAATAAACCAGGACGATATGAAAATGAGTGAGAGACAAGGCGTTCCACACAGCAGGCGGTAATACTATAAAAATAGATTGGGAACAAGCTGCGAGAGTTCCCTGTCCGATCCCTGGCTTTAATCCCAGGCGGTGCGCGCAGAGCGTAGGTTGTTTCGCTTATGGGGACCAGGTTACTGATGTATTTCGGAAGCGTTCCAATCGGCGGATTTCGTATTTTGAAGAGTAGAGTCGCCTTCGCCAATTTCTAGTGCTCGAACCAAGACGTTATCCTCAGTTTGGTGTAGAGTTCCTCGACGCGGTAGTCGGTCATGGGCCGCAATGCAGATCGCTCGATGGTGGCGAGCTTGTTCCTGCATTCCGCTGATGCCGGTGACCAAAGACTGCATCAGTAATTTGCCGGCGGGGCCACAAAGGCATAAAAAAGACTTCGCCGCTGCGCCATGGTAAGGCCACGTTTTGCTCGTTTGACCTGACTGATACCGTACTGAATATTTCGGGCGACTTTCTTGAAGTAATTGTGGAAGTGATGTGGAGGTCATGCTCCAGGTTCAGGTTCCAGGATTGAAGATCTTGGAGAGGTTGTGGATGAGCGTGATGAGTCGAAAATTATTCGGCGTGACGGCCCCGTTGACTTTTGGGATGGGAATGACTGGAAAACATAGACATGCAAACTGAGAGCCAAACTACAGCTTGGACTATACTCTTTGAGAACAATCCGCCAGGCCGCGCGATCAAGGGGCTGCGAATTGCGGTGTTGCAGGATCAGTTTGGTTTGTATTGCACTTACGTTTCCAGCTTCGTATACCAGACAAACGCTATGGGTTGAATCGCATGGGTTGCAGATTGGCGCGATACTTGCTTTCCCTGCATACTCGGACGATTCTGCCAACACGCATTAGATCCCTGAGTTGTTTTTGGCAGCCAAAGCAAAAGAAAGTCGTATCTGCGTCCTCGCGTATGAAAATGAATCGCTCTTCTGGATTTCAAGTCCAAAGTTGACATGTAGAACAGTGCTACAGTATTGTCACAAAACCAAGTAGGGAGCAAACAATTGGATCTCAACACGCCTCGTCTTCCGGTATTATTTGGTCTTTCAATGCAAGAACGTTATGTTTCAGTGATAGGCGTGAAGAAAGCTTAGCCCAAAAACCAGGTAGTATGGGACAGTCGGCATCCCGGCGGGGGTGCCGTTACTTTATACAGTGCTGGGGGAAAAGCCGGCCTTTTGACATCATGTTGGCAAAAGGCCATCGCCGCGTTTCACCCAATCCAAAACTAACAACATCAATTCAGCCTTTGCACTAGCCGCCAAAAGGTGCGGGCACGATTTCTTGGATTTTCGGTTCAGCGCGCAGTAGCAAGAAAACATTCCTGTGGTTCGAATTACCCGCACCCGGTGGGTGGAAGGTGGATAGCACCGTCCCGCTTTCGACAGCACCGACCACCTTTTGATAGCACCGTTCAGTTGGATCGGTCCCTTTGCGGGTTCGCCCTGCGACATCACGTTCGTATCATTGCGATCGATATTGATAGCTTGTCCTAAACTGGCAATAACGCTCATCGAGACGCAATTTGGCAAATGACATCTAATTGGCAGCATATCTAATCGGAAGCCTTTCAATGAGTTCAGGAGTCTGCACAAAATAATAGCACTTTGGACAGACTTTCAGAAAAAAGATAGATAGCTGAACTAAGTGATGGATCCAAACTTGATCAGATAGACAGACAGACAGACAAACAAACAAACAGACAAACAGACAGACAAACAGACAAACAGAGAGACACAGAGACGCGAGGGCAAATATAAATGGTGTTACCACAGGAGTCTGTAAGCTTAAGAAGGGAGAAGGGAAGTCAATCAGCAAATGCTCTGGATCGTGAGCCTGGGCCCTGTCGATGAGGAGACAAGTATAATCCTTGCGCAGTCTGTACGTTGTCGCGTAAGGCCCGAATCATTTCGCGCACCTACTCCTAAAATCAAACAAAAAAATCGGGTCAAATTTTAAAAATGATTTCTTTATTCTGCTCATACGTTTGTCAATATTGTCGACCTTTCTGAGTCTAATTTTGATTTTTGGTACATTTGTCTTTTCCCTTCAGTCATTACGGACGTAGTTCATGCTTGGACAAAATTTTCAGGTTCACAGTTGAGCCATCGTCTTGAGTATAAAACCCTCAAACACTCATAGTGGGATAAACGTCTGCTGTTCAACGAACACTTTTAACTTTGTGATAACTTCGTAAAAATTTGAAATTATTTTAATTGGGGCGACTTATATGTATAGCGGCAAATATTTGCAAGCGTCCCAATTTAGTATCTCCATGAAATATGTAATCTCTACGATTAACTACTGTTCTGGCACTGTAGTAAAATATGAATTGCATTTGCATGTTGCAACACTAATACTGTCTAGTTTGGTTACTTTCTAGTACTTACATTAAGCAATTCTCCCCCAAAAAAACCCTTGCCTATCTGCAATTTCCTGTCTGCATTCGGATGTGGCCGTTCTTCCAAAGACCAGCTTGTACTTGGATTCGGAGGGATTCGATGGAATTCGTGTGATCGAGCTCGGTAAACAGACCCAAAGCCAGACGGTCAGACTGAGTGAGCTTCAGACGGAACTTCTTATCCGTGAAGGAGCCGAACCAACGTCCGAATTCTTTCTCCAGTAGACCTGCATAGACTTTCTCATCATTGGCGTCTATCAGTTCTCCTCATCCCCTCGCCGAGTCTCCGATTAGCTGAACCTGCACGTCCATCTGCCAAAACAGATTCAAACTGAACTTCTTCAAGTTACAGTCCACCCACTTCCGCAAAAGGATCACACAGATTATATGAAGAGGATCTAGAAACGTCTCGAGAAAAGCTTTCCATGAGGCTTCTTCAACGTCGGTGATAAGCAACAGCGACAGCGTGTTGACATCAACTCCCAGTTTTGCTTGATTCTTATGCAGAAATTCAGCAAGAACTTGGTAGGAGGATTACACCGCCACTGCGTGTACAAGATGGGCCCTATCACGTAAACGGGAGCTCCACCTTTCCGGTTGCCGAGAGGCCTGACCCCTATAGCTGTGTCTACTAGCACTTTGCTGATTTTGAAACATCAACCTAAACATGGACAGCAATGGTATAAAAAACCCTAATATAACGTACAGCATATACATCTGAGGGAATGCGAATCATGTCTTCAAATTTATATATCAAGTTACTTTCTGTCGTTTATATTTATATATATTTAAATTAAAGTTTAGCACGATGCAATGTGTATTGACAATAATGTGATGATGATGATTACAATTATTGTGACAATAATGTGATGATGATGACTACAATTATTGTGACAATAGTGTGATGATAAAAATTTTTAGTGCTAAAACAGTACCGCACCTTCGTCATTGCCGCAATTGGTGGGCCTTGCCGTCTTCCCGTTCACAGAAGCCAAATCAGCTTTCATCTTGTTAGTGATGAGCCCGCGGAGTGTATTGCTGTCGATGGATAGCAATGGGTTGGCCATTGCTCTCCTTTCTGATGTTGTCCATGAACGTAAAGTCCTTCGCCAAAACTTGATTGTATTCCTCCGGCACATGGAATGTGATCTTCCGGATGAAGTCCTTATAGTTCTGATGCCCGTTGTGGACGAAGCAGAAGACCAGATGGTCACGGTCAACGACGACATCGCGGTCGCTCCGGTTTTGGTGTCTCCAGCCGACGTTGCCATTCAGGGCCATCAGGTGGAGGGCGTGATATGCCAAGGAGCGAGAAAGTCAACAACACAGCCATGCTTCTGAACGTTTTGTGGAACTCTTGTCGAGCTGAACCGATGAGAAAGGGAATCTTCAGCGCGCAGACGCACCAACTGGTCGGCGCTATTGGCAGAGATTCCGTAGAAGGTCATGTCCTTTCTGTAAAAAGTTAAAGATTTCGTCGGCTACTTCGTTGTAATTTACAGATTCATTATGAATGTTTGTCTGTCTCTCTTTGTGCAGTACCATTTGTGCAGTACCATGAGTGCGAAAGCTCAAGTTCTATTTTACCTCAGGTAGAGGTAAAATAGTTAAGGCTATTTCGCCCCATACACAGCATGTGGGTAAAATAGCTGTAGCCTATAAAGTAGGCTACAGCTATGAGGCCAAATAGCATCCCGGCTATTTTACCCCTACCTGAATACGTCATTAGGGGCAAAAATAGTACCCCGGCTAATTTACCCCTACCTCGGGTAAAATAGAACCCCGGCTATTTTATCCCTACCTGTATGCGTCACTAGAGGCCCAATAGCACCCCGGCTAATTTACCCCTACCTCGGGTAAAATAGAACTTAGACTTCCGCAGAAATCATACTGCGCCAAGGCAAGCAGACAAACAGACACAGACACACAAACAGACCGACAGACAGATAGGGTGCGTCTCAAATCTGTATCCAAACCCGTAACGTAGCCGTAACGGTGTCTCAGATTTGCCGTTTTGGCAAACTGTATCTCGAGATACGGTTTACGGATACGGTTACGACAGAGACAGACAGACAGACAGACAGACAGACAGACAGACAGACAAACAGACAGACAGACAGACAGACAGACACACTGACACACAGACACACAGACACGACGATTAAGACATAATGGATTACTAATGATAATGATAATAAATACGCAATGGTATATCTAGTTGCAACATGTGTGTGCGAGGGGCGGTGCTTAGCAGTCCCTTGAGGCCTGGAGTATACGGTACTACAGTTGTTTAGACTGATCATGAACACACGATTTGATTAGAGCCAATAAAGATTTAAAAGTTGTGAAACTTGGATTTGTATAGACTCCCACTAGTACTTCCTATAAGGGTTAGTACTGGTACTAGTATTACCTCTTAGTATTACAATCAGTACTGTGTGTGTGTCTGTGTGTGTGTCTGTGTGTGTCTGTGTGTCTGTGTGTCTGTCTATCTGTCTGTCTGTTTGTTTGTCTGTCTGTCTGTCCGTCTTTATATTTATGGGTGCGCCTCAAATCAGTATCTGTAACGTAACTATAACGCCCGTGTGGTTCGGATTTGAGACACTCGGCCGTTCAAAGCGCTTAAAGAACTAAAACGTGTGTTATGATTTCGAACAAGATTCGTTTTGAGTCGGTTCGATACAATGGTTCGCTGAACGACCGTCTCAGATCTCGTCGGTTTGCTATTCGTAAAGTTTTGCAGCAAATTTACAGCGAAAAAATCAGACTATTGAGCTGCCTCACAAAACGCGTACCGAGGTTTCGGTACGGTATACAGTACGCATACCAAACTATAACGCATGAGTTTTGAGTAAAACTATATGAAATTAAAGGTATCCTGCCGTAACGAATCAGCTGATTAGTGTCAATCGACCAATCAAGCAACCAATCGACCGGACCGACGTAAGAGAAATCCGGTATGTTTTCTCCCCTACAGTACGAGGCGTCGGAAATTTCAGAGAGCTAACTTCTTTCATGAAATAGCGGTGGATTAGTTCAGTCACCCTATTCAGTTGCGTCTCCGGTCCGTTGTGAAATTGAACATGTTTTTCGGTAGGAATTCACCGCTTTCAGGAAATGTATGTTTTAGCACACAATCAAGGACAAACGAATCAACTCGTCTCCGCGAATGATTAATTTCGACGCCTTTGTCCATTTTTTTTCTTAAATCAAGCGTGAAAATTGTTATAACTACATTTATCTTCGCGAACAATTTCAAACTAAAACATTTGGAGGAAGCAATCGACATTCGGGGTCGATGAGACTACCGACGAGATACCCAAAAACCACCACCCATAGGTGGTTACGGAGATACCGCCAGAAAAAAAGGAAACGTGACGTAACGCAAGACGAATTTAGTTCGAACCGTAATGATTTGAGACATGGGTAAGATTCGAGTTATGGTTATGGCAAAACCGTGGCATGTGTTGGACACGCCAAGTCCCCATATCCAATCATGATAGTTCTTTAACTCACTGAGCGGCACTAGAAAACATACTGCGGCAGCGAGGAATCTCGCATCACCAGTTCCGGTGGGGGACAACATTACCATGATCCAGACCGGTCTGAGCCCGGCGGGATTGCCTTCACAGCAGCAAGGGGTAAGCGATCGGAATTTCAGTTTAAATGATCCTACGGGGGATCGACACGACAACGTCATGGCGGCGGAGATTATCAACCCGCGACCGTTAGTAGCACCGGAAGGGAACAACGCCGCGGTGAATCCTTCATGGAACTCCACGATTCTGTTCCCGGGAACGTTAATCTCGGAGGGAAAAGAGGCGAGATTCCGACGCAAAGTTCAGCGTCTTTTACCGCCCGGATTCACTATGAGCGACGACGCATTTGACGTATTATACCAGGCAACGCGAGCCGCGTTTAGTAGTTTGGTGGGCCCGGTGGACAGCGCGACCTTTCAGATGATTGTCGGGCCGCGTGCAGGTGCACCGACAACCACACAAACCGACGTTCAGGAACCGCTCAATTTTACCGTTGGGGGGCCTTATCGGGTTCCGACGCGCCGCCCCCGCAAAAACCCGGCGCCTCGGAAAAAGTTGTAGCAAACTACCACGCGCGGTCGGTGTTTTTCCGGTGGAGGGCAGTTGTTGGACACGCCCAACAAGTCCCCATATCCAATCATGATAGTTCTTTAACTCACGAGTATCATACTAGTTTGTAACTCTGTCCACT